>RSEF01000001.1:218821733-218836606 GCA_003993805.1 Himantopus leucocephalus | reverse complement strand
AACAAGGATTTTCACGCCAACCATACAGTTTTCTTCCCAAACTACAGAGCTCTTGCACAGCCTGCCTTTGGGAATGTGACACGCTCTTCTACAACTGTGCTTGGATCAGTGGTGGTTGGCATGGGCAAAATACATACCAGTGAGCACGTTAACAGTCCACACAGTCACAAGTCAGGTTTAAAGCCTGTGCCCTGGCCTTAGTTCATTTACCAGTGTAAATAAAGCCCCCAATGCCGTTGCCATCACCTGTTGCAGCAGTGAGTACTTTCTGCTTGCTGAAAACCGTGTGACCAAGCAGTGAAATTGGTCGCCACTTCAAAAACATTTTCCATGCTGTGCTCCTGCTGTTCCCTCCTTCGTAAGATGGGGATAACACCTGGATGAGCCTCCAGTGGAAGTCACCGCAGAAGTTATCGATACCATAATTGTCAGTATTGGAACATTATCAATATCTGCGTTTGTCCCTGTGATCCCACATGTGCATCGAGCACCTCTGGCTTTTCTTTATCTTACCTTTCATTGTTAATGCGTAGGAAAGGGACACAGCCCTTTAAAATGACATGCGATTCTTGGAAACTCTCAGAAGCGTGGTCTGAAAGGGGTAGAGGGCATTGTCAAACTTATGCCATTTTCTGTAAAGTAGGATAAATATCATTACTCAGCCTTTGAAAAGGGCCTTTGCTTTCTATCCCTTTGCCTGAAAGGTTGGTGATAAAGTTCCAAATGTCACAATAAAACAGAAGAGGCACATTTTGGAAAATCCAGCATCACTCTGTGCTTGCATGGCCTCATCCGTCAGGAGGTATGGAGATGCAGTGGCGTTACAGAGCTCTGCACCTCGCTGTGCCAGGCACTGCACAGGCCTGAAAGAGTAAGGATCACCCCCACGGTATTTTTAGGATTCCCTGAGGCCATGCTCTGGACAGGAGATGACTCTGGAGGACTGGCTGTAGGCTGCTTGCTTTGACTTCTACTGGAGTAGGGACTGACCAGCAGCCCTGGTATATGCCCAGTGCCTCTCTTTCCTGCTGGGCCCTTCTCATGTGTGTTGCGGTGCCATCCTGCCTTCTCATTTGCTTTTTTTCTCCCACACCAGGTCTTCTCCAAATTGCTGTACCCCATCGTGAGAGAGGGGGCTTTGTCCGTCCTGCAGTACATGCTGCTGAGCTTCCAGCACTCCCACGAGGCGTTTCACTTGGTGAGGCTGTGTCCGGCACTCGGATGAGGGCGTCACCCTGACCATGCCATGGGGCAACATGGGTGGGAGGGAGCTTAAGGTGCTGAGATGTTGGGGAATGTTTCCCTCATCTGCTCGATTTCACCGCGTGATGTAAACCCAACCCTGCCCGTCCACTTGCAGCCTGTCTTGGCAGCTGCTCATCCTCCCCTGCAGCCCAAACAGCCTTTTGGGCACCACCCAGCTGGTGCTGAGATGCGGAGGCAAGTCCTGAGCCTGAAAGGAGTTGGTTGCCACAGACAGAGAAGCCACCCTATGTCAGAGAGCAAGGTGCAGAGGAGAAGTGAGGCTTTGCTATCTCCTTGGATGGTTCCTCCCATTTCTCTTGAGGCTTATCAGCTGGATGGCTTATCTCTGGGGATAAATCAGTATAAAGCTGTCTGGGGCTTGGTCCTTCCAGATGTGAAATGTGTGCAACGTGTGCATGCTCCGCATTTTATCTGCAGTGCTCTACCAGCTGGAGGAGTGATCTCTATGGGCAAGCGCATCCCCACAGTCCTCTCTCAACTTCAAAGCCCACCAGCCGAGGATGCAGTTAATGCAGAGATGGTGGATGGCTTGTCAAGCCACACTCAAGGTCTCATCAGCAGTGGCTATATTGCTCTTGCAGTTGTTTTAACCCGGTGTTTGCCAGCTCTGCAGGTGGAAGAGGAGGTTCTCCTCTTCCCTGCTCGTGCTTTTAGACTGCTTGCTTCTCCCAGCCTCTCTCCCTTGTGCCGAGGCATTGCTGCGGCCGTGTGCTGAACTGTGTTGTAAAAGGAGCCCACGTGAAACCTAACCTAGCAGAAAACCCTGGTGGTCAGTATGGACCAGCTTGGTGTGGGTCAACCACAAACCTGCACTATTGCATTTGCCTGGAGGAGGAAAGGGGAGGAGGCGGAGGGGTGGCCTGGGGCAAGAAGGTGAGCAGGGCTATGCTGAGCCAGGCCGGCTTTGGATGTAGTTTCAGGGTCAGGTTTAGAAGATATGGCCCCATATTTGCTCCCACCCTTTCAGCTGAGGTGTTGTAGATGTTGTCACTCTGGCTTTGGGATGCGTTAGGTGAAACCTTTGCATTGAGAGCATCTCGGAGGGCTCAGGCAGTGGAGGACGGGGAATATATTCTTAGACAGCCCATGCTGTTTCCTAAGCAGGTGCCTGACTGTCCTGTGGACTCAGTGGGTCCAATCCCACATGTGACTTCAAATTCTCACCAATATGTGGCACCTATTACCATTTCTTGAAGTGATGGGGCATCTTTCCAAGCATTGCACAGCATGAGCGCCGTAAGACTTGAAGACTGAATCAGAACACTTCTGCTTAACGAATTCTCCACTGTTAAAGGCAAAAAAACACTTTTAGCAGCATCTGAATCTCCTCTTTTTTTTTTCCACAGTGATGTTTTATATTTTATTTTGCTGTTGACACTAAAGCACAGTTCTGCTTCTTGTCGGTGTTGCCGAGTTGAAGCAGAGTTGAAGGCAAAAGCATGCTTGCAATGATTGAACTGATGAAAGAAGCAATGGAAAATTACTCCTATTAATGTTTGATTTTATGCTTTTTTCATTGAAGCCCTTACATTTGGCTTTTCACCTAAATCTCACAGAATAAACAGATAAGGCTGGAAAAACGTAAAGCTAGCCAACATTTTCAACTGATGTTTTTTTCATTCTTCAGCTGGAGACACTTTAAATGAGCCTGAATTTCTTGAGAAACTCTTCGGTTTCTAAAAATAGGGTCGTTCCAATGGATTGTCTTCAGTTGGGCGTCCAAAATTTGAAACACTCCAAAAGCTGTCGGTTGCTCTTGGCTTTAAGTTTCCATCTGCAGCCCAGCAAGCACAAATTTCCTCCCCTATTTAAAAAAAAAAAAAACAAGGCACAAACATGTCTTGCTTCTTATCTTTTTGTGTTTGCCCTGGCTTTTTGGAAGGGTTTTGAGAATATGTTCCCATCACAGCTTGGCAAAATATATTTTTTTTAAATGGTACTGGGATTCATTTGCTTCCCCAGCAAAACTTTTCTGATGGAAAGGAAATAGTTAAAATCACCAACATTTTGAAGAGAAAGAAAAAGAGAGAGAGAGAGAAAGAAGAGAGGAAGATGAAGGGAGGAAGGGAGGACTGGAAAACGGCCAGACTGGGGATCCTGAGACTTTACTCCAGGATTGTTCTGGGGTAAAAATCACATAAAGTATAAATATGAAAAAGGTTGCGTAAGTGCCCAGGGTCACTCTAGCACATCTGCAGGGTTGGGAATAGGTTATTAATTCTCTGTGCAGCTGCGGGGTCAGCAGAGGGTGCCCGTGAGCAACGTATCATTTGCGTTTGCGTCTGCTTGTTCTTTTTTAAATTTTCTAGATGAAAGCCAAATAACAAGTGTGCTGTTTACGTGCCGGTCACCACTCATCCGACCATACCAATTCCAGTTTAGTTTATACAGTATAAAATAAAATATAGCCCACCAGACAACACTTCTTGTCGGCTAATTAATCTATCTCGTAGATTTGAATCCCTGCAATTGGCAGTCAGCATATAATGCTCCTATCCACCGTGGGTGTGTGTTTTAGTAGAGTTTGATCTGCACAAACAATGGAAATGTCAGTACGGCAAAGCAGCAGCACAAACACGCTACGTGAAACCCTCTGAAGTCTATAGCATTTGCACTACTAAAGTCAACAGAAGAGTTGTTGTTGAGTTCATAGGGTGAAGGATGAAGTCCGGAATGGGACTGCAGTCAACTCCTGTTGACTGTCCTTTCTGCCTGTGGGTGAATTACATTCTCCTGTACGTGTGTTAAAGCTCTGTGAGTAATTTGGAGCCATTTTTGATGTAGTGAATTTTCCTTTCCCAGCTGCTCCCTCACATTCCCAGGCTGGTGGCCTCTCTGAAGAAGGAGGACTCCAACTCTGCCGCTAGCTCCCTGGAGCAGCTAGCTGAGCTCATCCACTGCATGTTCTTCCGCTTCTCAGGATTTCCAGACCTCTATGAACCAGTCCTAGACGCAATTAAAGTAAGATGCGCACCTCAGCCATTTTTCTGTTTTCCGTTTAGAAATGACATCTTAGTTTGCAGCCTAGTACAGAGGGACTGTCCGTCTGGTAGGGATGTCCTAACCTCAACACCTCAAACTGGGGTAGAAGAAAGGGTTTAAAATTCTGAGTTTGAGCCCCACATAGGCAAGTTGAGGGAAGATACTTCTCATGGTGGACCTGCAGAAGTCCTGATCATGCCTGTGGGTCTTAGCTATAACTTTGATCTTGAATGCCTCTAAAGGACTAACACTAGCAGCTAAACACTTCCTTGCATGGATGCATCTTCATGCAAAGAGCAGGGGAAATGAGTTGCATGAACACCTCTAGCAGAGGAGTTTTGCAGTTGCCTGTTACTAATTCTTCATGTGGAAAGATAACAATTCATAACACAGATCTCTCTTTCAAGGCTCTTCCTATTCCAAATGAAGACCGGATTAAACATCTCTTGGGACAAAATGCTTGGACCTCCCAGAAGAATGAGCTTGCCTGCTTCTACCCACGCCTGGCGTCCAAATCGGAGACGGGAAAGATCGGGTTAATTAACTTGGGAAACACCTGCTACATGAACAGCATCATACAGTCTCTTTTCATGGCTTCGGAGTGAGTTTCCTCTCCCTTGCTCCCACTCAAAACTGCTCCGGGGGTTTCTCATCGCACGGGCATTGCGCGTCCCGCACTGATTTTCCATCTTACGGTTTGCATCTCTGCTTTGCTTTTGCAGCTTTCGACATTCAGTGTTGAATTTAACTGAGGGCAACTCCCAGCCCCTGATGACAAAGCTCCAGTGGCTCTTTGCGTTTTTGGAGCATAGTCAGGTAATTATTTCATGTTCTAGTTATTTGTTTGGACTGTCGGCTGCGGAAAGGCTCGTCTCCAAGTTGCTTCCTGCTGACTCCAATGTGCTGATAAGGAGCTGTGGATCTTGGTGGGTTTTTATAACGGGACGAATTTTGTTTATATGAAAGAGGCTAATTTTGGGGGTGGAGGAGGCAAGCTCCTATCCCCCATGAAAGCGAGCTGCATTCACACCCGGCTGCCTGTCTTCAGCCTGTGGCCTTCCTGGCTTGGGCTGATGTAATAACTAATAGCTTTGACAATGAAATCCATGCGGTAATAGTTTACATATGTGGCCAGCTGAAAAGCCTGTTGGTATAAAGCAGAGGTTTTTGTTTCTTGCTTTGCGGCAAGGAAGAAGACTGGAGCAGCTCGCTTGTCCCCTTGGTTCACAGCAAAGCACAGGCAATTGATGACACTTGCCTTAAAAGTGGTTTTGTTAAAAAAAAAAAACAATTTAGATCCAAATCCTCTGTATTTGAGGGAAAGTAAAAAAAACAAAAACAAAAACAAAAAACCCAAAACAACCTTAAATTAATTATGAACACTTTCTTGACAAACCTGAAATGTAACTTGAGTGACTCCTAGAGATACAGATAGGTCATATCTAGCTCCTCTCTTGAAAATATATCTTTCTGTCCCTAGAAAGACATTATTTTGAAAATCCAGTGAATTTTCCCTCACTGTGAAACCAGTCATCTGGGCTTCTCCATTTTCCAAACCTTTATTGATAGAGCTGGCTTGTTGCGTTGTGGTATTATGCCATTATAGATGGCTTTGGGGGGAAAAATACCATCAACCAGTTAAATTTAATATTTGATCATAGTGGAACCTATTTTTTGATGGCAGGTTTGGGTGTCTGTGATCTCTGATGAGCAAATACAGAAGCTTGTTGTGTAGTTTATGGTTAATAGTTTTCTGCTCATTTCCTAATAGCCTTCTTCTTCTTCTTCTTTGGGCTGTTCTTAAAGTCACTTCTTTGCCAAAGATGAGTCCTTTTCCATGTTAATTAGACAACAGCTTCTTAATGGCAGTGATTACATTATCCGGTAATGCAGATTACCTGCCTGCAGTGATCAGAATGGTGGGTGGAAGTTTAGTGGATATTTTGCGTTGTATTTTTTTATGAAAGGATTTGGTGAGAGAGGTCCTGATCAAATTAAACGGAGCATCAAATTAAATTCAGGCTGAATTAAGTAGAAGTCTCTGGGTCAGACCAATAAACCATTTTAAAATTAAAGGAAGAAATAAACATGTAGATATTTTATAGAAGTATATGTAAAACAGTGGTTGAAATTAATCCTTACAGTCCTGGCTTTCAGCAAAACAAGAAAGTCTTCCCATGCACTGGGATTAGCCCTTGTAGGGGAAAAAACGGGGACCTCATCAGACACACAGGTTCACCCTGCTCCCAGCGAAGCAGCCAGAAAGACCCTCCTCTCCCCTCTCCATCCCCTTTTGTCAACTGAGAACCATATCCCAAGGATTAAATGCACTTCGCTTTCTTCTGTGTTGCTGCCAGCGACCTGCCATCTCACCCGAGAGTTTCCTCTCTGCCTCCTGGCCACCCTGGTTCACCCCCGGTGCTCAGCAGGACTGCTCGGAGTATCTCAAGTACTTGCTGGACCGGTACGTGGCAAGCAGTGTGATTTCGGAGTCTGGTGACAATGGCATCCCTAGATGCAATGTAATGTTTAACGCTGACCCACATGCAAACGGGGAAAGCGGCCGAGACCTGGAGGAGTTGGGGGAGTGGAGGCTTGGGGTGAAAGATTGTGAGACCGCTCCAGGGCTTCTTGATAAAACCTTGTTTTGGCTGGCTTGGGGGTAAGGTCAGAACTTAGTTCAGCTGGAAAATTTCTGCCTTTGCTCTGAAGGAAATTGCACCAAGATCAGCGATTTGCCTGACAAGCCACTCAGCCTTCTCTGTAAAATTGATTTTGCCTTTCTCTTGTCTGGAAATCCCAAATCTCTGATGTCCCAGCGATCCCCCTAGAACCAGGGGGTCAATGGCTCACAGAGACCTCAGGTTCCCAAATCCTGACCAAATCCATCCCACCTCCCTCCCTCAGCAAGGCACATGGCACCAGACCCCTGTGCACTGGAGGGTTAACACAGATTAACCCCTTTGAGTGAAGAACAGAAACCCTACTTTAGAAACTACCTCTTGGTGTTGTATTGGCAGATAATACAGTTTTTTTTTTTTCTCTGCCAAAGATTGCACGAAGAAGAAAAAACTGGAAAAAGGATCTACCAGAAACTCAAGGAATCCAGCCTGATGTCTCAGGCAGTGGAGCATCATTACTTAAACAAGACATTGATTGAGAAGATGTTTGGGGGTAAAATGATGACAAAGATCCGCTGCTTGAAATGTCTGAACGTCTCCTCCCGAGAAGAAGCCTTCACAGACCTGTCACTGGCTTTCCCCCCACCTGACAGGCATGTGCGTGGGAGCATGTCTGTTTTACCAGTGGAAGAAATTGGCCCACAGTTTATTCAGCCTCCTGAAAACCTAAGTCAGCTAATGGGATCTCCCTGGATCCAGAGGAAGCCCCCCGTGGCCGGAGAACCTGCAGCCCCGCCAATGCTGGTGGAAACACTGGGTTTCCAGGAACCTGGAGAACCAACAAATCCCTTAAGCAGCAATGCTGTTGGTGTGGATGCAGCCAAAGACCCTCTCTCAGCTTTTGGGGAGCAGGCATGCGGTCCCAAGGACTCCAGATCTGTCCTGGATTTAATTAACTATTTTCTATCCCCGGAGAAACTGACAGCAGAGAATAAATACCACTGTGAGAAATGTGCTTCCTTGCAGGACGCTGAGAAGGTGGCAGAGCTGACAGAGGGTCCACACTACCTCATCCTCACACTGCTGCGGTTCTCCTTTGACCCACGGACTATGAAGAGGAAGAAGATCTTGGACAATGTCTCCATCCCCGTGGTGCTCAAGCTTCCCATCCTTGTTGCCCCGGAGGAAACTGAGGATGTTTGCCAATGTGGGAAGGACAGGGCTGCTCCAGAAAGTGGCTTCGTGTCTGTCGTGTATGACCTCTGCAGTGTGGTGGTGCATTCGGGCATCTCCTCCGAGAGCGGCCACTACTACTGCTACTCCAGGGAGTGCACTGACACCGTCCCCCATGGGCAGCCCCGGGACGGGACACCGAAACCGGCCTCCGACAAGCAGCTGGACTTTGAAATTCAGTGGTACCTCTTCAACGACACCAGGGTTTCCTTCTCCTCCTTCGAATCGGTCAGCAACGTCACCTCTTTCTTCCCCAAGGACACTGCCTACGTCCTATTCTACAGGCAGCGGCCAGGCAGGCAGAGCTGCCCTCTGCACGAAGCTCTGGCCGAGGCTGGCCGTCTGCATGGCGAACCCTCCCTCCATAAGGACTTGATGGAAGCCATTTCCAAAGATAACATCCTCTACTTGCAGGTAAATCCCGCTGCCGTGCACAGTAGGGTGCGATCCTGTGGCTGCCTGGCTCACGAGTCATGTTTCCACCCATCCGGGCAGCAGCAGGGTCGTGTCCTGCAGATAAATCCCCGTGTGCAGATATCCTCCCGCTCCCTGGAGCCAAATCCCTTTTCCATTTTAGCACCCGGGTATAAACGGGTTGCAGTTTCCCAATGAAATTGTATGTTGAGGTTGATGTGAGATACCTCGTGGCCGTGCTCGGGGTCGACTTGCTGTTGGCCGCCCCAGGCAGCTCTGCCTGAAATTTTCTCCTAAGTGCCTGGGAAAGATGGGCGAGCTGGGAATACAAACTAGAGCAGATTTCATTCAACTGGTGGAGCTCAACGCTTTCCAAACAGCAGCATTCTGTAGGATATGAGCAGCACCCGGGGGAATTTGAAGGGTCCTGCTTCTCCCAGAGGTGTTATGGAAGGGCTGTTTTTTGATGGCTGGAGAGATGCAATGCTTTGCTGCATCCTTCCTGCTGAGCTCTACAGGTGAGCATGTGTCCTTCTCACCCCGGTTTAATTTGGAGAAGGCCCCCAGGGGCAACCAAACAGAGTCCTAGCTCCTCGGGGAAGGTGGGAGCATCCCCTACCCTGGTCATTTAGCTGTAGATATCCTTGTGTTATTTCTCCCCTCTTCCTTGTCCCAGGAGCAGGAAAAAGAAGCGAGGAACAGAGCTGCCTACATTTCTGCCTTGCCAAAATCCCCGCTGTGGTGGAGAGACTTTGACAGGGACAAGGATGATGACAACTCGTCAGGGGGCTGCAGCCCGGCGGCAGGTGGGGGCGGATCCGGCTCCTTTCATGGACTTGTCTTCTAGCCAACGGGTTAAACCAGATAGTCAATGTCCACAAGACAGACCCGAAGCCAGGGGCTCCTCTTCCTCACTCTGATGACAGTGAGCATCTTGGAGGAGGATTTGGGGAACATTTCAATGGAAAAGGACTCAGGGGCTGATTTGGAGGCGCTTGGAGGGTCCCACCGCTTCCTATGCACTTGGTCTTCACGCCTTAATGTAACTAAGCTAACGCGGAGATGAGCAGCTGCCGACAGCTCGGAGAAGTGCCCTTTTGCTTCAGCATAGCCGTGTCTTGCCTGCTGTGAGCCATGGGGAGGAGACGGGGACAGGGACAGGGATGAAGAGGGGACCCAGTGAGGCCCCAGGGATGGAGGTGTCCCATGCACATCCTGTCTGCAGCCCTTCCCATGGCGCTCAGTCTGTTTTGGGGGGACCTCTGCTTGGTTGTTGGGTTCTTTTTTTTAATGTGGTTTTGAGAATCCACCTTGCTACACCTGTAAAGGTAAAAAAAGGCTGAAAAGGCTGAAAAATGCCGAGCAGCCAACATGGCAATGCTGATCTGGTGGGGCAGTGAGCTTGCAAGCCTGCTTGGTCACAGCGAGCAGTGGCAGGTCAACCAGAGGGGTTTTATGCAGCATTGCAAAGCACCCAAAAAAGCCCGAGGGACACAAACCCCTCCAATCAAGAGAGACTGACCTGGTCCAGTTGGGTTTTTTGCGCTCCAGCAAAGCCCCGTTGTGTTACTGTTGACCTCTGGACGCTGCTAGCATACATGACAGGCCCAGACACACAGCTGTTTTTCCAGATGTGTCTTTAGGACTTGGTTTGCCTCTTTCTGCTGCTGTCATCTCATGGCTTTCTGGGCTGGATCTGCCCTTTCAAACTTGGGCTTTCCTTTGGGATACCTTGAACTGAGCAGCAAATGACAGAGCTCCCCTAAACCCACTAGCTATTCTCTTAAAATGCTGATTTGCAAGGAGAGTAACCCAACCAGATATATTATATCAACCCAGTATAAATACATACTATGTAAACCAATGTATTGTATAAATCCATAATGGGACAGGGGCTGATTTTGGTGGCAGGAGGCCAACCCTGGCAGTGCGTCTACAGGACCATGGCTCCTTCTCATGTGCCTCCCCAGCCGTTGTCCCTGCCGGCTCCTCCCTCACGCCTGTAGTAGAGATTTCTCCAGCTCAAGTGGCCGAGACTTGTGCCTTAGGTCCTGGGTGCAGGGCCTAATCCTGACTGTGGGGTATTGGGGTGGGAATATTGTGTCGCTGTGGAGGAAAAGGCAAAGCACAGACATTGCTACTGAAAATGTGAGCAGGAAGTCTGCTAGAGAGGACACTTGGGATCAAATCTCTGGTGTATACTATCATATTCTTTTATTGCCTTTCCTATATATAAATAAAGGAAATTAATTAATTCAACTTAGAGGCTTAGTGTCTTAATGCAATACTCATAGCTATTGGGCTGATGGGTCAAAAAAGAGATGGGGAATCTGATAGGAGATGAGCATCCAACCTCATGGATGCAGGACAACCCAGCAGAGTGGTGGCTTGGGAGAGGGGAGCAAGCAGAGGTGGGATGGGGACCCCCAGCCCAGATCTGAGTGCCCCCCGAATGCAGATCACAATCCTCTTAGTGGGGTTTTTGTAGGGTGCGGATTGTGTTTGTTGTATTTAAGTCTGCTAGACTTAAAGCACTGCTAAGAGGTAATAAATAACCATAGAATGTTTTGGTTGGAAAAGACTCTTAGATCACCAAGTCCAACCATTAACCCAGCACTGCCAAGTCCACCACTAAACCATGTCCCTCAGCACCACGTCTACACGTCTTTTAAATACCTCCAGGGATGGTGACTCAACCACTTCCCTGGGCAGCTTGTCCCAATGCTTGACAACCCTTTCTGTGAAGAAATTTTTCCTAATATCCAATCTAAACCTCTCCCTCCTAAATATGGATCTGAAGTTGAAGGTATATAAAAAATATAGTGTCTCCTGGTATTATTAATAGTATTTTATGAACCTCCTCTCCGAAGAAGTTGCCAAAATCTTTCATGTTGCTGTCATGCCAGCTCCCTGCTTTGTGCTGGAGTGTCACCTGGAGGCATTTTCTGAGCCACGTGCTGGATGGTGCTTTTGCAGGAGACTGTCTCTGCCTTGATGAGATCCTAATGTAAGTAATCAAGTCAGATAATCAACCCAACATGGAAAATGGAGAGGCTGTATCATACCTACGCTCTTCCCTGAATATGTCTTGTTTTTTCCCCAAGATTTTCTGAGATAAGCAGAGGAAAACTGCATGCAGTGCTGAGCATGGATGGCAGCCTGGATAGTTTCAATGGCGTAACGAGGTGATCTGGTTTGGTCCCTGTTCATTTCCTAGAATTCTTAGCACTGAACTTCCCTGATCATCATTTGTCAACGGAGCTGTTGACAGTTAACTCCTTCGAAGCAGCCATCCAGCCAATTCCTTAACCATCGAATAGTCCATCCACCAAACCTGTATCTCTCCAATTTAGAGGTAAGAATGTTATGGGGGACCCTATCAAAGGCCTTGGAGAAGTCTAGTATAGCATTAGGATGGTATGTTACTATCTATGCTACACCAGTTACAGTATATACTATATTAATAGTAGTGTTAGGAATAACAGTAATATTTGTATATGGTATAAAGTATATACAATAGTATATACGATAGCGTGGCCCATGCTGTCACACATGCCCCTGGCCAAGCAGAGCCCACAGCAGAGTCCCCAACTCCAAGTTCAGGATCCCAGATGTGCTGCAGATGTGAGGTGATTATTGTCCAGAAAAGGGGGTTACAGGGGCTGTGCTGTAGGGAGGTGTCTTTCNGGGGTTTTTTTTTTTTTTTTTTTTTAAAGTAGATGTAAGTGTCTTCAAGGGTGGAATTTGAACTTTTAACTCTGGGGAAAATGATTTGTTCTTGTGTTTAGGTTTTATGGGTGATGTGGTGTCCTGAGCTGGGGCTCACAGGTGCCAAGCTGCTGCTGGGTGAGGAGGGCAGCGTTTGTCCTCACTCTGCACACACCAAAGTGTGTCCCTGGAGCAGATATACAGTATGAAATTCACTTTAGCAGCTGAAAAACACACAGTTTGGGTTCTGGTACCAGGAAAAACATTAAATGCATCCTAAGGGCCCTCATTGCACAGACAGAACACCTGAAGCTGTAGGAGATACTTGGCGACATGCTGGGAAGATGCTCTGAAAGCTTTAAAGGTGCTGCATAATTCAAATTGATCGGTTCATTAATTCCCTGTTTCTCTCCCCACTCTGAATCCGTGCTGGGAGTGACCAGTGAGAGATGTCTTTTTATTATCATTCTTTTATTTTCCCGTTGCTTTCCCGCTGCATATACAGTACTTAAAAATGAGATCACCTTCACGTCAGGCATGTACCATGTTTATTAACAGCAAAAAAAGTATTATCTAGGCTTCACTCAAGACCAATTTACAGGATAAATAATTGTTTCAAATTACTTTAAAAAAAACCAAACAACAAAACCCCAAAGAATAAATTAATAACTTAAGTGATTAGCTGTCCACAGTGATTTGAAAACTTAATAACCATTCAAACAGTGACACCACAAGAAGACACGTACTGTACAGTTTGCCACAGATTACTCTTGTCCTTCCTTCTACAAATGGAAAAAAAAAAATTAAAAATACTCCTCTTTAAGAACAGTCATAGGCTTTGAAACACACAAAACATCCCCGCGAATCGGCTGCTGACGCCCCTTCGCAGCAGGTTAAGAAACAAATGGAGAAAACTACCCTAATTTGGCTGGGTCTGTTCCCACGCAACGATGCCCAAAGTCAACGGGGACCCATTGACTTTGCCAAGGGCTGGGTTGAGTGGGATGTAACTACTCTAAAGGTTTGGTCCTAACCCTACGGGATTCATCGGCGGGGTCCCCATGGAGCCCAGGGTCCTGCTCCCTTCCCCTCTCTGTGCCGTGCTTCAGCCACCACGTCCAAAGGGCTCTCAAACAAAACGTGGTATTTTCAGGGTCGGTGTGGCAGCAGAATGCTGAAACTGTGCAAATGGCTTTCCCCCCACCCCCCTCACTCAGGAGAAAATCCTGCCAACATTTTTCCACCTTGGCAATTAGGGATGAGGGGTTTTTAATGAGTTTTGCAGAGCAGGATGTGCAGTGTGTGATGCTGGGCGTGACAACAGGGTAGCACCACATGGCGCCGGGCCGTTGCCTGCGGACTCAAACCAGCTCTTTGCATTATTAATGTCAATCTATTACACCTCAATACACATCTGTGAAGATCAAGTGTGGTGTCACCCAAAGAGTGACAATAAAAATGATGCTTCTTGTCTTCTGGTTTTGGGGCAAACCTCTCCCATATCGTCAACCCATTGGCCTACAAACACACCCATTACATTTTAGCCATGGGCTGCACTGAAAATTAAGAGCCTGCTGATTGGAAGCAAGTCCATGGAGAGGCCCTTTTAGCTCAAGAGATGGAGCCATGTGGCTCAGCTCTTGCTCCAGATGTTGTTGGCCGGTGTTGAAATTTGGACACTGAATGCCAGGACTGGCGTCCCGTGGGTTGGTCNTTGGTGGGTGGAGAGTGGTTTGGTGACACCTTGCTACATATCCACTTTTTTCAAGAGCAGCCACTGAAGTATCAACCCGATTAACAGTACAACTCTAGGAGCTGCGAACAAGGAGATAAAATTGTGGCTACAAGGATGAGACACCAAGGACAAGCTGATGGAGGGATAAACTGCTCCAGGCCAAGGAGGAATCATGACCAAAAGGTGCACATCTCTACCTGCAAGAGCCTCATTAACAGTTGCAAGATCATTGCATACACATAGGAAGGTTGGTGCTTTCTGGGCAGAGAAGAGAGACACGCAGAGTCACCAGGGGACCTAAACTGTTTTATTGGCCCTTGTGATTTGATGCTGGACTGGTCCCTCTGATTTTCTTGATGGCTTTTTGATGGCCATGCGTGTCCTCTGGCTCAATCCCTGGCTGGGTTGGGGTTAGGGTCTGCTCTTCACCCTTCCCATTACAAGTGGGGCTTCTCCATAGGCACATCCCCACTGCATCCATCTCATCCAGACAACATCCGTCCAATGGAACACATAGTGCAGTTGTCAACTTTTACATGGAATAGCAACATCACCAGGTGGGAAAACACTGACACAATGCAAGCATGACATGAGGAAACCATCCGCTTATTCCTCTCCCAGGCCAGGAAGATCAGACAGGACCTGGGAGCTACATATTCCTACTGAAGTCCATCACCACACAAGACCTGGGCATGGCTCTACCCCTCCCAAGGAGCCATGCTTAATGGGTGGCCAAAAGGAGCCAACTCTTCCTGGTACGCTCGAGGGACTGGGATCCTGGAGTGCAGGGGCTCCTGTGGCGCTCCAGAGAGCCCCGGGTCAATATCTATCCTAATAAATTTAGAGGTTCGAGCTCTCCCCGAGTTGCTTTGACTATGTGTCTGTGTCCTGGATGACTTGGCCTAGGCCAGCCA
>RSEF01000001.1:218806973-218821633 GCA_003993805.1 Himantopus leucocephalus | reverse complement strand
AGATTAAGCCTAAGCCTGGCATCCATTTAGAGCTGGAAATGTATTTACCACTGAACACTCAAACGTCAGGTGAGAGCAAATCAGCTCCAAGGCAGCTCACGCATCTCACCAGACAGAGGAACCATGAGCAGCAGTCACACACTCACAGCAAGGGATACACACTTTTGGAGACTTCTGCCTTTAAAACCACCATCTTAGTCATTTTAAAGCTCAGGGAGAGCTTTGAGCCATGGCCCTGGTACTTCATAAAAGTAAATATTGAGGTCATGATGCCTGTCCCACAAGACAACCCTTCTCCATGAGTGCGCACACACTCACGTGCAAGCACATCCCTTTTCTTAACTGGGATCGCAGAGCTGAAGAGCAGACTCTGCCATGAAGACTCAAGCCATTTTGACAGCAATTAAAATGAATCATTTGCAATGTTCTCTGCTTCCTAAAATACCTATTTCTAACAAAAGAATCAGTCATACTTGAGCATCCAAGTATAGAGTGGATGCGATAAACTCAATGCCTTCAGGACAAAGTTCTTGGCAGTCCGTGTAATTAAACCAGCTGCTTTTCAATATGGTTTAAGACTAAATACTGCACAAACATTAATCATCAGGGACTGCTGTAATCAGCTCGGCAACCATCAGGAATGACTATTTCCACTGCAGCCATTGATTACTTAACGGCTTTCAGGAGGGGTTGATACAGTCATGTCTATATGGCAATGCATGGAGTCTATACGCTGCTACTTAGTTTGAAGGGGCTATTTGCTGGGTGCTTAGTGGAAAAAAAAAATGGAGCAATATATCTGTTTCTGGGAAAACATAGATCTCACTGCAAAGCAAGGAGGGACCAGCAACCAGCAGTTGCAAAATAGCTACATTTGGGCTGTCTCGGTCCTTGGTCTGCCAAAAGCAAAGGGCCAGTTACTGGGGATGCTCATGAAAGCAAATCATCAAAACAGGAGGACTGAGCCTGGGAAAAGAGCTATCCCATGCCAGTGCCTGCCCCATGAACAAATACAGACATGTGTGGGACATGGAGGAAAAGGACTAGTTTCTCCAGCACCACAAAGGGCTTTTCCAATCTTAATTAATGCTTTGGATTAAATGTGGAAGCGGGCACTGGGTGCACCTAGTCCCAGAGCAGAAGCACAGGGCACCGACTCAGCAAAACGCGTCCCAACCCATTGTGTTGTCTCTCAAGCCACTGACCATCAGAAATAACTACTGCTGCTGCCTCCCCCTCACCTGCTCACTTTCAGGGTACTTTTCAGACTTGTTGAGCTCCCCGTCTCCCAGGTGGAGAAAAAGACTCAATCCAAGCATGGTTTAGCACTTGATTTCTCCAGGCTTTTGGTCCAGTTCAAGATTTCTTTTGCCTGGAGCTGGGCTCAGTTTGATCTCGAGAATAGTTGCACTGTTTTTCTGAGACAAACCCAAAGCAGCGTAAAGGGCTATTCCCAAAATTGCTGCTGCAATCCACCCCAGAGGTGGCTGAATTTTAGTGTGATAGGAGAACAGCACAATTTTGGCAGGGAAATACATCCAGCGTGCACCATAACCCTGCTCCCCCAACCTCATCCTCCTTCGTGTCCGCCTAGCAGTTTAGAGGATCAAATAGGAAAAAAATCGGCTTCCCGCTTGAGTCGCATTTGCTTTTCGGTGGGGATGGGGAGCTCGATCCCAGCCGGGTGAACACACGCTTCAGTGGGCTCTGGATCAGGCCCAATGTTTAGTGTCCCCTGAGATGCAGTGATGAAAGGGGCTATAGAAATACGAAGTGCTGTACTCTGGTCTTCATTTCATTATCTCACCATGCAAGCGTGCAAGCCCCCGACAAGAGGCAAAGGCCCTTGCAAGCTGTAACACACTCCCTGACTTTCAGAAAGCATCTGGCTGTGCTAAATCTTCCCCTTTGGGTATTATTTTTTTCTCCTAGATGATCATTATTTTACCATGAGCGTTAGGATATTTGCTTTATTATTCCTGTAAAAGGCCAACACTTCAATGTCTTAAAAGGTTCGTCAGAACTTTTCCATTAATATCCTTCCCCTTCATGGCACATGAGAAGAATATATAAACATATTTTAGCAGCACACAGCCCTTAAGGGACTGGTAGCCTATCCCTGCGTGGGTGACGTCTGGCCCCTTCCAAACTCAGGCCAAGCTTAAACAAATGTGTTAACACTTAAGCATCAA
Source organism: Himantopus leucocephalus (assembly GCA_003993805.1). Classification (NCBI taxonomy): domain Eukaryota; kingdom Metazoa; phylum Chordata; class Aves; order Charadriiformes; family Recurvirostridae; genus Himantopus; species Himantopus leucocephalus. Next base: position 218,819,441 of record RSEF01000001.1, on the reverse strand, counting down.
TAATCAATACAGCTTGGTGGTGTTGGTGGAATGTAGAGCCCGTGGTGCTGGGAGGGGTTCAGCTTGCAGAAAGAATAGCTCCAGCTATTTAATAAACATTATTACCTAATCTTTCTAATGTCTCCTTCATTTGGCTCTCGGTTTGCAGTTGGCCTGTTTATCCCTGTCAGCGCTCGCTGTCTGGCAATCAGGCTGCTCCATGGCAATCATTAGTCCTTCCTGTTTTCATGAGATCATGAATTATTATCTCTGCAATAAACTGCCTCTTCCTTCTCGGCTCTCTGCGCCTGGCAGCTGCCTGGGGAGTGATCCCAAAGCTTGGATGTGTCAAGAGTGCTGGCAAGGGGCAACAGCAGATTCTCATCCATAATTAGAGCCTAGGGTCGTTAACGTCAACAAGCCCCATTTCTATGTTGAAGAAACATTGCTGAAGATGAGGACAAAATATCTAGTCCAGTCCTTTGTACCCACCACAAACCAACCATAACGCTACATTAAAGCTAACATTGAAACACCTCCCCCTGACTCTCCTGACCAGCCTCTTCCCAAGCCTAAGACCTCACCATCAACCAACATTTCAATTACTCTACTCCTTCCCTCCAAAATACACCCCACTGGACCTCCTCACACAAGACGAACCTCTGCAGTACAGCATCCGCCTTCTCCCGGTCCTCGCAACACAGTTCCACTCTCTCCTTGTCACTCATCCTTGTGCCAGTCCGGATATGGGTCTCCAGACCCTCCCTGTGCTCCTCATATTCAACCACAGAGCTTCTCATGACAGTCACAGATGTAGGATTCTCACTCTATGGGCTTCTTTTGGTGCCACAAAGGGCAGATTTTGGTTCTTAGGGCCAGATTCACAGGCAGTTGGTTTCAGATAGACAGTGGGTCAGGGCTTAAATTCTGCCATCCAAAGTAAATTTGTCCAGACCATTGACTTTGAGAGATGCTGGAGAGCATCAACAGCAGAAGACACCCCAACAAACTTGGCTGTTTCACACATGCCTGCATGTGTGTGAGCATGTGCTGGCACATACGCGTGTGTGTATGATGGGGCAAGTCCTGGGCTTCTAAGTTAGCTCAATGGGACAGTCTGGATGCTCTTCAAGCTCCTAAAGGCTAACAGCCACAACCAAAAACATGGGGGCTGTCCCGCCAGGGGGAGAATACCCCTCAGAGGTTTTGAACATATTATTTACAAGAGATGGGACAACACAAGTGATTTCAAAAGGAATGGTCCTTGCTCAGTTTTGGGACTGGGAGGAGGCAGAGAAGAGGGCAACCATAAGGAGTGGGGAATCAAAGCTGGGGAATGACACCCTGTGAGAGATGCTGCAAACCTGCATGGCACGGTTTGGGGGTACGGTATGGAAGAAGACGGGGAGAGATGATGCAGTGTTAGCACATACAAGGTGGCTTTAATAGCTGTAAGCAAAAGATGTGTAGGGTGAAACCTGGTATTGCTAAGTCGAAGTTCCTGGATAGCGCATCCAGCAGCTAAAGCACAAACCTAGCCACCGAACATGGTTGGTCTTTATCACTGGCAAACAGTATCCGCCAAGTCTTCCCCTGAAATTAAGTTTCTTTTTGTCTTAAAAAGAAAAAAAAAATAATGAAGACCCCCTCCCCTCCGCAGACAAGTCTTAGAAGCCCAGCCCAAGTGGAGCTGGCAGCCCGGCAGGGCCCCAGATGGGGAAAACCACCGGGACATTTGCCTGTTTCGCCGCCTGACCCAGGCGCTACTGCTTCGTGCTCTTGGCGGGCTCCGAGGACTGCCGCACATCAGTCCACTCCTGCATGGTGCTCTGCAGCGCCTGCGTCTTCTCCTTGTCCACTTGCACGTAATCAACCTTCTCTTCCGAGGCGACCGATGAGGTGGAGGGCTGCGGAGAGGAGAAACATGGCCACCGCCTGGTCACTCATCAGCTCCCTGCTCTTCCCTCTCGTTCCTTCCCACAGCAGCACCGTGGGTGCTGCAAGTCCACCAGCAACTCCCCTGCTTTCCGGCAGATTCCATAGCTCAACACCCTGCCTTTAACCTCCCGAAGGGTCTTGGATGAAAGATTTCAGTCTGCTCTGCATCTTGCTTGCATAAGACTGCAGTGCAATGGGAGGGTAGAAACAGCACCTGGGTCTCCACCTTCCCACCAACTCTGGGACATGAATGTTTGGTTGCAACTGTGGTATCTAACTGCTGATATTGCAAATTCAGCATTGCATCTTGCTCATTTTCTTGTAAAGAACTCAAGAACTCTTACAGATACACATAAAAAGCCCAGCCCTTTGGTCCCTCCTCAGCCCACTCTGTCACCCCCGGGTGTCCTCTTCATCTTGATATCCCCAGCCTTGCTGGGGAGGTTGTGAAATCTCCATCATATGAGACTTTTAAGCCTCATCTGTCACCTCAGGAGAGATGGTTTCCTTTGGATGTGGGGATGCCCTGAGGTCCTCCCTTGCCCTATTTTCCTATGATTCACTATGTTTGCTTCCACTGGGTATGAACCTGGAGAAAAGTCACCAGCATCTGGGTCTTTAGGAGCTTCCCCTTCCACATTTCCACAGGACACTTGGCGGAGTCATCCCATTTCACACCCATCTTCTCCCCACAGCTCTTTCTCACTGGGCAATGGCTCGGTCAGCTCAATGTAATCTAGCTTTTAAACATCAGCTTCACTTTTTGAAAGCAGTTTGTACTTTTCCTGCCCAAATGGTGCCCTTTAAAAGCACCTGACTGGCAGGAGACAGGTGCCCAGCATTTTCTGAATGAGCTCCTGAAAGTATCTCTGGTGGAAAACCCAAGTCTGGTTTTGGAGAACCTGTTGTTCTGAAGGCGGTAAAAAAAAAATAATTCTGATACTTCTTGGGATATCTCCTGACAGCCTATGAATATACAGTCTCCAGCTGAATTTCTGGTCCAGCACAAAATTTACAATCTCCAGCTGAACTACTGGTCCCATCAGCATCCCTGAACCCCTGCACATCCATGCTCCTGGTAACGCTTCCGGCAAGGCTGCAGACATGCAACAGAGACCGAGTCTGACCTAGAATAAATATAGCAGTGGATCTGCAGGAAAAATCACACCTCTGGGGTTACTGTGTCACTTACCAACCCTGCCCAGGGCTTTGGACCATGCTGTTGCCAATGTACATAAAAACCCTTAAAATAATGCATCACTTTTAATCGGAAGTTTACAAAATGCCCCGTACCTTTCTGTGTGGCCCTGGCGAGCTCGGCTGGAAGTCCAGGGCCAGATAATCCACACTCCCTGAACTCTTTTTAGGCGCTGGGCTGTTGGTGCCACTAGGAACAGGAGAAGCAGAAATGGGGTTTTGCTAATGCAGGGAAGAGACAGGAGAAATAACGAGGATTAAAATGGGAAGAAAGTCAAAATGGAATCAACACGAATTTGGCAATGAGATGCCTCGGTGGCACTTTTAATAGAGGTCACAGCCTGGGTATTTGCTCACCTGCCTCTGGGACCAGAGTGTGCAAAACCCCTGGGGGACTATAGATATTGTATGTTGTGCTAACAAATATTTCAAGCTCACGCTCTTGATTTTATGTATCGGAGCAGTTCTGCTGCCTTTGTGCTGATTTTACTCACATGCCTGACATCAGACATGGGCTTCAGCGTTTCCCAGGAACCACACCTCAGCGAGACCAGCCCAGCCTTGGGATCTTCACTAATCACAACCATGCTACGCAGAGCGCAGATTTCCTCTACCCCCTTAGTTACACAGCCTCAAAAATATGCTTTAAGTCAGCAGCTTTACAAAGAGAGACAAAATCCCCTCCCTGTAAGCACTGCCACTCCCTGCTGCTGCTCCGATAGCCCCTGCCCTCCACACAAACATGATGTCAGCAGCTCTTAGGGGAAAAAAAACCCTGAAAAAAATCAATTTAAATTAGGAAAATACACCCTGACAGCCCATAGATGTTTTTATCCCTTCTTCATTCCTGGCAAAGTAGGTGATATATGTTTCTGCTCTCATATACAGTTAAAACCCCAATGGGACATGTCATTTTAGGAATGAAAGTCCCTGTTGCGCGCATGTAGGGATGTACGTAAGGATGTACACCACGCAGCGCTATCTCAGCACTTCCATGTCATGAGCCAGGAATGCGTTTGCAGAGCTGGGGAACGTATATGTCCTGCCAGCACCATATATCTTAGCTGTGGGGCCCTTACCATCGCCACGTAGTTCTCCTCGCTGTCTCCCGAGTCAGTGCTGGTGATGCTCTGGGAGGAGACAGGGCGACAGTATTGCAAAGAGCCGGCGTTGAAGCTCTGGCTGTAAGGACAAGGGTCAATGCGTTAGTGATGGCTGCAGGTGCTGTTTGTCCATTGCCAAGGAAGGATGGGAGAAGGCAGCACCTGATGCCACCAAACACCACCATGCTCAGATCTGGGGACCGGGCATGAATAAGAGCTGGTGGCATTGAGGTTCTCCAATCTGACCTTTCCACGGGTCAGAAATCACTGGGTTTGGTCTTCTCATTTTTTTCTTTCTAGGATGTTTTAATAATACCTTGCTTGCCATGTAGCCGTAACTCTCCTGCTATCAGCTACATAAATCAGGGTCTATGAACTCTTTTATCTCACAGGAAATATTTGATTGTGGAGGATGCAGGGCCAACCTCGGTGAAGCTTCCCACCTCCAGCCTCACCACAGCTCCAGAATTTGTTTACCATGCAGAGTCCTATCCAAATTTTTTGCTGCAAAACAAAATCTCCAAGGCATCGTCTTGCTTTCCATTGGCCAAATCTAATTATACTGAATAACATAACGTAATCAGCGTCTGGCATTAAAGCTCGCGTCTTAAAAAGCTATTTGTTGCCTTGCAGTAAAGGCCGGGTCATATGATTAGCTGATAAGAGAAAAATCCATTAGCTTTTCCGAGGTCGGACGTCTTGTCAATCAAACCCCGCTCGCTGTTTCCCGGTGCACTGATTTCAGCACACAGAGCTCATGCCCTGCAGTCAGTCTCCACACAATCCAATTTATTAGAGGAGTCATAGCAGCCAGGCTTTGCTTCTGCCTTTCATTGGACAACATCAGACCACAAATTAGCAGCAGAACTGGAATTGTGCGAATCCTGTTATTTTTGGCCGGCAGATTTTGCTCTGAAGTGCTTTGGTTTCATTTTGCAGGCTTCCCCCAGGCTAGACTTTGCTTTCAAGGCAATCAAAACACACCTCGGTCAGACCCTGCAAGTGTCACCCCACGTTGTGAGACTACAGCGGAGTTTTGGGGGGCAGAGCTGGATGTGAAACCGTCCCCCGCGTGCGGCTGAGTCGGGGTGGCTCAGCTGGGTCACGAGTCGCGGTGGACCACGGGTCCTGTGTCAGAGCCACAGCTCTCCGGGCGGTGTCAGATCCCAGAAATAGGAAATGTCTTCAAGGGATCTTAATTAGCTGCTCGGCCACATGCTGGGCTTTCATGTGAAATCCAGACCTAAAACAAATTTATCATCCTGCCACTGTCTGTGATGTGGGGACTCTGGCTCTTACAACTCTTGACAGAGCTCGTGAGGGGTCCAAAAGAGGAGCCGCTCTACTTCAACAGCATCTGATCCAGGCCTAAGTGTGGCCCTGATGTGACCAAGGAAACCCCTGAACCCCCAATCACCACGTGTGGCAGGATATTTTAGGAAAGAATTACTCTATAAATGCCCCTCTTCCCAGATAGCTCCTGCTGGTCCCTGATGGTGGTAGGATGTTGGGCAAGGTGGACTTTCAGCCCAGTGCAGATGTTTGCATGGCATAAGCCAGCTCTGCAGCTCCTGTTTCTAAAATTAACAAAGAACACAATGAGGGCTGAAGGGATCATCCAACTTTTGGGGAAATTCAGCTCTGCATCCAAAGCCTGGGCTCACCTCTAGCTTGATTCAAGATGGCCCATGAGAAATATGCCCCTTCGACAAAAAGAGGTTGTGGGCCAGAAGAAACTTCTGCAGCGAGTGGAGGCAGAAGGGCAGACGACATCCCGCTTACACTCAGCCAGTGATGCATAATCCATGGCAGAGGTGACAGCGTGGCTACATGTGGACACCAGCGACAGCGAGAGCGAGTTCTGCTGTCAGAACAAAGCAAGAATTCATACCCCAACCATTACTCACGTTGGCCTGGACCAGGATTTCGTGACTGGCGATTTGAAGGGAAGCTCATCGATGACAGTGTTGTTCCTCAGGTCCAGCGGCGATGGCTTTGCTGGGGAGGGGAAAAGCCATTATTCAGAGGTAGTGTGTTCCTACAATTCAGTGTCCATGACTGGCATGAGAGGGTCCCCTGCAAATTGTTGGTTGCTTCCCATTCTGCTAATGAGCCCCCCAGCCCTCCTTGCTGACGACAAATACCACCAACCAAAATCCCTGCGCTCATTTACGCCAGGACTGGGGTAAAACAGTGAATTTCTCCCTCTGCCCCACAGCCCCAAAGTGGATGGCTGGCCCCAAAAGGGCAATGTGCCTCCCAGGGCATGGAGATCTGCTAAAAATGCACAAACCCCAGAGCATAATAAACACATTCATTAAGAAGATGTGATAACCTGTTAGACCAGGCTCTGCCAGCCCTGCATTGCCTCCCACCAGAGCATTTCCCCATAGGGAATGAGAAAGGACATCTGCAGGGTAACGTGAAAGCTCTTCTCATCATTAGGTGGAAGAGGAGACCTCTGCGCTCCAGCCCCAGCCCTCGCCTAGCATGTTGATGGGGTTAGGTGCTGACACCCTAATGATGGGAGCCCTCCTCCTTGGCATCTCCTTGGTGACCTGTTGGGCAATGGTTTGGGGAGGGATTTGGAGGATGTAGGCAAAGCCCTGAGGGAAGAGCTGTCTAGATCCAGCCAGCAGGAAACAGTAGGAGAAATTTGGGTCGTCTGAATAAAACACAGAGATTTTGGGGTGGAGCATGGGGAGGGGTGTATGCAAAGGGGGTGAGATTCTGCCTGTGACATACATCTCCGGTAAAGGCCAGGAAGGGTTTGAGATAGGCTGTTAAAGCACCACATAAGCTGCATTTGCGCCATAGTCCTCCTGAAAGAGGAAAGGGATGGGGAAGATTTGAACGTCTGACTGTGCTGGTGGTAGCAAATCACACCCCACATAGGACTCTCCTGAGTGTGCACAAGACGACAGATGTAGTCCAAAGTATTACAAGAATAGAAAGGTTCCCAGGAAGATTTTTCCACAAACAAGCGTTCCTACCTTTCCGGTCAGGTTTGAGGTTGCGGTTGACTGGTGGGGGCTGGATTTCACTCAACCGTCTGTGGCACTGCGCCATGGCTCCTCCTTTATGCACGGGGAGGGTGGCCGAGGACAACCCCACCAGGTCAAAGTGATGCGGCCCAGGGCTCATGGGGATGTAGAGATTTTGGGCATTGTCGTTGGCTTTCTCCGTGTGGATCAGGGGTGAGGAACCAGGGTTCATGGGGACGTAGTTGTCCTCGGAGTCAGTGCTGTGGGAGCGGGCCACTGCTGCCCTGGCTTGCTGGGGGACAAGCGGGAGGACGTGCTGTGAGCATCAGACACTGCTCAACCCCACCCCGCTATAAGCCCCTTCATCTCATCATCACCGAACACACACCTGAGGTGGGACCAGCTCTAAAATCTCAGCACAGAGGGTCAGATGATCTGTCCCCTCCTTGGCCATCAGTTTGCACTGAGAGGGTCTGCCTCCACTGTTACCAAGACATTGCAACAGCCTGAGGGAAAGGTCTTAATTGCTCAGTCTTGAGCTTCTCCTCATGATCAGACTGAGCTGCAGAAGCATGCTTAACCTGGAAAGTCATTTTTCCCTGTGCTCTGGTCATGACTAAAATGCAATATGAAAGGCTGCTTTAATGTCATTTCCAGCTCAGGAAGTCTTAGAAAGTGCACAAAAGAGGCTCTTCTGGCAACATGTCAAAATTCAGCTCAGCAGCATCCCAGGCTTGCGGGAAGAAGCCAAACTCCTGGGTGCTTTTTTTTTGGGTCAAAGCTCCAGGCAGATACACTCTGTGGAAGGACCCAAAGCAAAGCTCTGCATGCAGTGCTGGGTTAGGTGGTTGGCCCTCCATCTCTAGCCTGAAGGCCACCATGGTGTTAAGTGACATCAGTAATAAAACCCTTCTTGATTTAGCTCTGCAGGACTGGTCTGTGAGGTCCCCACCTGGAACCAACTTGTCTCTGAATCTATAAAGTGCAAATGGTACCTATAGTGTGGTGGCCGATATCGAGGCCAACTCACCAGGTAGGAATTGTACCCGTCGTTCATCGACTCAACTGACTGCACAGCGCTGCCACCCCCGTGCTGGGGGTATTCGTACGTCTCACAAGAAGAAGCTGCAACACAACCACAAATGCACAATGTGTCCCAGCGCAACTGCTAATAAAAGGGACCCCTGAAAACAAAGGTACTGGGAGGGAGGTATCTATCCTTGATGACTGAGACACTGGTGGGAAGATGTGGCTTTTAGCCCATCAGACTCCCTGCTATGCTCCCTCCCATTTAGCATCTCTCTGATGCGTCAATGCAACTGCACGTGCCACACGGACCTAACCTGGTTCTGTCAAAGTGCTGCAAAATCCCAGGGGTAAAGACGTCAGATAAGGTAGATCATGGTGACAAAACTGGGTTACGGGAGAGCTCCGTTACAGCTCGCTCAGCAGATGTAAGGGCTGGCAGCCTCCGGTAAGGGGAGGATGGGGTGAGGATGGGGTGCTAGGTGCTTAGGCTGGTCTGTCTACTGCTGAGCATGGGTCTGATCTCAACCTAAATGTTGGTATTTTGGTAGAAGGAGATGGAAGAGGCATTTCAGGGAGCTGTGTGTGTCATTTACATATGTTTTCTCTCTAACTACCTCTTCTAAGTTACTTTGCAACTATCTCATCCTGCGCACAAGGTTTGGAAAGGGCACCTTCATCCATGGCCCATCCATGGCCAATGGGAAGGGCGGCTCTGCTGCACTGGGGATGTTGGGACTTGGAGATGTGCAAAATTACATCCCTGTCTGGTGAGCAAAACCAAGGCAGCTCCAGGCTGAAGTATGTTCCGATAAACCTGGTTACGAATTGAAGTAAAAGCAAGCTAAAAATTGCTGAAATCACCAAAATCTGGTGAAGGGCTGCACGGGCAAGCAGCTTTGGGGGTTTGATTCAAGGCACAACACAGCCAAGAACCAGCTGAGCAGGTTTGGTGGGCAGACCCCTGGGGATGCCTCTCCATGCCTGTTGCATACAAAACCAGGGCCAGACCCTGACTGGGGAGAGGTTTTTTGTGTTCAACCCCCTGGTTGATGCCAACAGCCACCCCAGCCCTACCACAACCCAATGGGACTGACCTGTCCAAGGCTGCTAGACAGGACAAAGCTACCCCCAGCTCCCCATCCCCAAATTCACCTCGGTGCAGCCTGCTGTTCTCCACTGCCGGCAGTGTGTTTCTCCGGGGAATGGTGGCTGCCATGGGGGCCAACCCCAAGCTTTCACCAGGCTGGGGCCGTTGGGGCGGGCTGCCCCACCGTGGCTCTGTTTGCCCGGGCTTTGGGGGCCGCGGGGGTGGCGCAGTGGGCGAGTCGCTGGCAGCCAGGGCCAGAGCGTTGTGGTTCTTGTCCAGTGTAAATGTCCTGGGGATCTGGTAGACGGAGAGCGGGGTGGCAGGGATGTCATAGGAGTCCGTGGAGAGCTCTCCAAACTCCTTGCATAGGGTGTTGTTGGGAGTCTTGTAGGTGTACACCTCCTCGTTATCTGTTTCGGAGCTGGTGAGGCTTGACTTGGGGTGGGTGTAGGAACCGAAGGCGCGTGGGAGGTCGTATGCACTGTCCCTGAACTCTGAGTTGTGCCGGCTGGGTTTTGGCAGGCTGTAAAAGCCATGGAGCTGCCCGCCAACCCCGTTGATGCAGTGCCCATTTCCCTGTGAGAGCTTCTGGACCGCTGTGTCGCTCCGCATGAAGAAGGCAGACCTTGTGGCTTGGGAGAAGCTGGCACTCCTGCAGAGGAAGGAGAGAAAGGGGCTGAGATGGGGGAAGAGCTGGTCCTGGGGTGCACCGAGCTCTGCTCCCCTTGTTTGTCACCTTCCTGACCCACATTGCCCAACCCCAGGGCAATGGGAACATCTCAGACCTGTCCAAACATGCCCACAACCCATTTTATCCTGAAACACCTTCAAAATGCCTCTGTCATGGGTGGGAGGTATGTGCACCCAGCTCCATCATAGGGCTACAGGCAAGAACGAGCCTTTTATCCAGACATAAATTGCTTCAAAAGGGCAATTTTTGCACCAGCTGACAGTGATCCAAGACACGGCTGCAAAGAGCCACCCCATCAGTATTGCCATCACGTGTCGGCCGCCCATCCGCAGAGCAGGACAGAGGCTTACTCCCACCTCTGCCTTGCAAATGTATTTGAGAGGGACTGGAAAAATTCCTGATGGCGATTATTTCAAAGCCTCCAGCCATGCCACCACCCTGCCCTCTTGTAGGGAAAGCCCTGGGGAGGTGAGGACAGTCCCCAGCTGGGATTTGGGGTTTGCAGCCCTGATCCACAGTGGAGGAGGAATGAACCTCAGGGCTGAACTCAGATTTATAAAAGCCCATGAGTCCCCCAGGGTGAGCAGGGCAGCATGGGCACTAGGTCCATGCCTTGCTAATGATTCTTCTATTTGCATTGCGGTCATGCCCTGGGACACTAACCAGGACAGAGGGCAAGCACCACAGAGACTTCGTTCCTCTAACAACTGCTCGTTAGCCACCACTCCTCTGCAGATTCCCTTCAAGGTGTTTCATCTCCTGGTTTATCCCTCCTACTGCTTCCTCTTTCCACACTCCAACATTGCAGAAGATGATGAGGCCCATGGGCTTGGCTTTCTGCACCCATAACCCCAGCAGATGACATTTTCTCGAGTCAGGGGATGCCTGAATAGGCCACTTGGGACTTTTCTCTCCCCCATCCTCAACCCCTGCCACCATGAAGAAGGTCCCCATCCCACAAGACTTGGGGAAATGCAAGCATCGCTGTGGAAGTGCTGGGACATGGGGGCAAGATGTGGCAGCGTATAGCACGGGTGATAACGATACCTTCCCTGAGCTGGCTGAAGCAGTGTGGAAGAAGAAAATACAGCAAAGCTCCTAAAAGGGGTTCATGGAATCATAGAATCATAGAACAGTTTAGGTTGGAAGGGTCCTGGAAGATCATCTAGTTCCAACCCCCTGCCATGGGCAGGGACACCTCCCAGTAGACCAGGTTGCTCAAAGCCCCGTCCAACTTGGCCTTGAAGAGCAAGGTTACCTTGCCATGAAGAGCTAATGCATATGCACCAGGAGAGGTAGTCTTGGGCTGGGTCTTTTTGCTCACAGAGGTATAACCATGTGTGGGTCAGGCTTTTGGGCACCACACTCTCACAGCTAGGAAGGGCTCAGCCAGCCCCATTTAAACATCTCCCGGTGGAAGATGGTCCTGCCCCATATCAATCACCCTGCTGGGAAAAAGTGAAATGGCAGTGGAGGCGTTTTCCAGTTGCAGCAAATCACTGGGGAAGTGCCAGCCCTATGGGAATAGCTGGGAGATGCTGGTTGATGCCGCTCTGGCGGGGTTGATGCTCTGCAGGGACAACAGAGACTCTGTTTCATGGAGCCAGCACAAGATGGCGCTCAGAAATAGGGCTTATTTGGGGAAAAAAACAAGTGATGCTGCCATACGACAAACGAATCCTTGCTGCCTTTGGAGCTCAGTCCACCCAGGAGACGTTTGGGCTCTGGCGGGGTCCTTTCGGCTGAGGACTTGAAGCATCTCATGGGTTAATTATCCAGCATTGCCCGCCAATTAGCTACCATTACCCTCATTTTATGGATGAGTAAAGTAAGAGCTCTGGAGCTGAAAGGAGAGGGGTTCCCAGCAGTCCTGCAGCCTGGCCCCGTGCACTGGGCATCGATCAGGGTGATTATTTCTGGCCCAGTTGCAGAAGCTGCCGCTGGCCGGTTTGTCTCTACCCACCAAAGCATCAGTGCTTGCTCCCTCCTTCTTGGTGTCCCAGCCAGGGTCGGGCTCTCAGAGGGTGGCTTTTAGGTAACCTCACAGCTGGAGCGTCAAAGGGCCTTTTTTTAAACACTGTTCCATCTGAAGTTAATTTTTTCTGAGCCTTTTTCTGTTGTTGTTTTTCGGGTAGGGAAAGGCAGCTGCAGCAGGAAAGCCCAGCGGAGGCTGCGGCCCGGGCTCTGCTCTCACCTCACGCCAGCTGGGCTCCAACCGCCTCTCCCTCCCTCCCTCCCTCCCTCCCTCCTCGCCGCTCTTACGAGCCAAAACTCTTCACGCCAAAAAAACTCCTCGCTATTTAAGGCAACCGGCTGGGTCTGGAGGCGGAGAGCTGCCGCTCGCTCAGAAATACCACAGCGTGCACCACGGGCTGCTGCGAAGCCCAGGGAGCTCTGGGCTACGGTGGGGATGAATGGCAGAGCGGTGCAAACCCTGCCCATCCCTCTGTTTGTGTTTTC
>RSEF01000001.1:218767621-218782868 GCA_003993805.1 Himantopus leucocephalus | reverse complement strand
CTCTTCTGATGGATCCAGTGAGAGATCTCAGGGCATGAAGAGTCATAGCTGTGCACAAGTTCATTGTATCTCCTTACAATTCACTGTAGGGCACCACTTAGATCACATGTGGACCATACAATAAAAAAAAAAAACACAAGAAAACAATTTTCAGATGGAGACATCGGTATTTATGATCTGGTTTTTTCTCAACTCTTGCTGTTCTCCGTGTCTCAGATAGGAGCGGCCTTTACATTTTCTAAGCTGAAGAAATGCTTTGCCCTGGAACTGCTGTTGATATTAGAGGAAGTTGAGTAGCTAAGCCCCATTTCAGCTCTTGAGGACCTTACTGGCTTTAAGATGTCAAGTGACAAGCCCCTCCGCTGTAATTACCCCCAACTTATTCCGCACAGGCCTGAAACACATTAGTTGAAAGGCTTTTCTGCAGATGAGTCCTCGGCATTCCCACATTGTCCTGTGCATCTGTTCTTCAAACATTTATCTGCTGTTTCCTGCAAAGACAACATTTCCTTGCTGTCTTGCAGCTTCGGGTCCCAAAACACATCTCTGACGCCTGGAATAAAGACAGGGTAATGAAGAGGTATGGCCCAGCTGGTTTTCCGTCCTCTCAGCAGAGCGTCTGTAGCCTTAAAAAACATTATTAATGTGTGGGAGAAAATGACAACATTTTATCTTGCTTGAAACTATAGTCGATATAGTAACAGGGCTGGGTTGTTGTTTCTTTTCTGTTTCTTTTTTTTTTTTTTTTTCTGTTAGGTAGCTATGGATAAGCATATTACAACTGTGCAGGTCTTTATTCTGTGAACGATCTCTCAAACTCCATCTGAGATTTGACCTTCCAGAATCCTACTGGCCTAATCGTCTGCAGCGAGTCATTTTTTTTTTAATGGGCAAATAAAATGTAATTAGTTCTTTTTCATTATCACTAGTCATCAAGAGAAAAGGCAGATGGGTAGGTTTTTTTGTGCCTGAGCTGATAAATTTTTGTGGCAATTTTGCAAGGAGTTATAAAGATGTAGAGATATCGGAACAGACAGAGGTAAGGATAACGGATGGGATTTGCTAAAGCGCTTTTGCTAATCTGACACTGCTGCCATTATCATTAACGGCAGGTGCAGGGCACGCGGGAAAATGACTCATGGGGAGGGGGCGTCTACATGGAGCAGAGATTCACTGCGCTTTGACCCACATGTAGACTGGAAGTTCCGGGAATGCTGAACAGGCTTTTTGTTCAGTTTTCTGTGTATGGGTAACCACGTGAAATGATGTTGCCAGTGATGTTTTATGGCACTAAAATCTTCCAAGGATGGCACAGGTGTATCTCAACAGAATCCTATGTCCTATTACGTGTCCGTGACACATAAGCCACTGTTAAGTACTACAGCAATAACAGATCAGATTCTCACCCTACTTATTACAGTAACCATCCTACTTTACTTACAGTAAATTCAATGTAGTGGCAATAACATTAGTGAAAGGGCTTCTAACTTGCACTGGTATAACTGGGATGACACCGAAGCTCATGATCTGTAATAATAACAAACTGGCTTAGTTTAATTTAGTGTTTCTTTGAAATAGAAAATAAATTATCCTGACAATTCCAAATGTCATCCCACTTCAGGAGGGACCTACCTCTCGGGACAGTTTTGCTCGTTTCTTGCCTCTCTGCTGAAAGCACCAGTAGGATGCTGGCTGTAAAGGTGGTTCCTCTCATAGATAGAGCTGCCAGCAACTACACTGAGACCAACCGCTCATTTCACGTAGGTCTTTGTACAGCCATCACATGGTAACAATTTTCATTCACTATCAAAGTGTCTTGCTAAAACTGATGAGTTGGAAGTGAAGGGCTCCGTATCCCATTACCCCAGAACACAAACATCCCCTTCCCTTATCTGATTTAAAGATCCATCTCTACTACACGCTAACGACTTCTATTTCTAAACGTGATGCTTCACCAAACCTCTTCTGAGCTTTTTTTTTATTTTTATTTTATTTCTTTTCCCGCCACCGCTTTTTACTAAGCTGTTTGCAGTGAACAGTGGCATCTCGAAACGAACTGGGGAACGCTGCTGTGGCTGTGGGAGGGGACGCGGGACTGGCTGTGCGTTTGATGACTTGACAGATATACAAACCCTCATTTTACTGGAGTACGCGTGGCAAGCTTTTCTCATGTGTGTCCATTATTGTTGCTATTATTAATTTAGTGGTGCTGAAAGTACAAGGTTTATATTCGGAGAGTTTCAGGTCATCTGTTACTCTGCGTCTGCATGGAATAAATGTGACAAAGGCCAAAAGAGACCGAACCTTCCCAGCAAAATCTCCCTTCCTTTCCCATCTACCTAGCCAGAATCTTTAGTGGGTCGCATGCATAGATCTGTCTGTAAACACGGTAGATATCATGGCTTTCTTCACTGTTTAGTCCTGCTGAGGGAGACCCTGATAGTTTTGATATGACGCGATGTGCCTGTGATTTGTACAGGGAACAGGACCAGCGTACAAAAGTCATTGGTTTATGGACAGAAAAAAAAAACAACAACCCAACCTTTGGGGGCTCTGGAGTTATCTGAGTGACTGAGATGTGAAATGACGTATCCCAGAATTAACCTCAAACATGTTTGGTTTAACTTCTAATCTCACGTGTGTGTGCCTGTTTTCATATACACATATTAATGCACGTTTGAGGTTCTTCACTGAGGCTTTAAGGGAACATGCCTTACTCTCTGCAGGTGTAAATTCATGTATCTCTGTTGTGCGCGCTGGAAAGAGTTCTGACACTCTGAAGTCTGCGACACCCCATGTTACCGTAGCTCTAAAATCTTCCTTACCCTTCCGCAGACGGCCTGGTGGATTGCATGGACCCAGACTGCTGCTTGCAGCCACTGTGCCACGTCAACGCACTGTGCCTGGGCTCCCCGGACCCCCTGGATATCATCCAGGAGACACAAGCCCCTGTCTCCCAGCAGAGCCTGCATTCCTTCTACGATCGGATCAAGTTCCTGATTGGCAAGGACAGCACTCACGTCATCCCGGGAGACAACCCCTTTGAAGGAGGGTAAGTGAATTTTGGTTCTGATTCCCTAAGAGGTAAAGCGTGAGCCACTTGGCTGTGGGAAGATGTGGAATGGCAGCGAGATGTGGAACATGGAAACTGGCTGAGGGAAGTGGGTATCTGAAGAATTTTGTGGCTGATGTAATTCTACTGACTGTCTCCTCATCTGCAACGTCCTGCCAGCCAGGAAGACGATGCTTCTCTCCCAACTCGCATGGGCAGTTGCATCTTTCCTGCCTTCTCTCATTTCAAGGAGTGGAAGCCATCCGTTCATCAGGGCTCTTCCACTTCAAGTGACTGTCATTTTCCAGAAGTATCTAGTAAACACCGATGGCAGAACATCTTCCATTGACAGAGCCAAAAGAGAAGGAAACTAGAGTGATGTTTACAGTCTATAGCATGACTATTACAGGCCTCAAAAGAACTGAAGAAAATCTTGCAGTCTAGGGAGAGCAATTAGAATGATTTCCAATGTAAACAATCAAGTTGAATATAGATCAGTTTTAATACGGCGACGTTCTTTATCACTGCTGTCATCATCAAGAATGAGGGTCTGGCAAAGAAATCTTACGCAGTTCACTTCTGTGACTGCATCTCAGCCATTTGTTTAAGTGCGTGCCTGGCTGACACCGGAGGTCATCCCTTTAAAATCACAGCAGGACACCGTAACACGTACCCTCAGGTGTCAGATTCTTGGGTCGTTCGGTGTCTGCCCTGAATGTTGCCTTTCAGAACTGGTGACCCTGAGCCAGGAGATGGATCTCAACACCTAGGTTTGGGCTCCGTTGAATTCCACCCAGTCGTTTGCTGCTTACTTTCACCTTTCCCACACACAGCAGTGAATAGGTTGGCCCTGAAAATATGCAACCCTCATGTCTGTGCACATATTTATTTCAGCACTTGCATCTCAGCAGGCCTCTCAGGCCCTTTTGGGTCTGACCTAATGCTCTTCCATGCAGGGACATCGCCAGCATCCCTTGGGTACCACCGCCTGTGCATTGCCACCTCCGATGGTCTACAGGCTGACCTCAGACATGAACCATTTAGAAGCACACCAGTGTCAGGGAGTTAGCCTGATGTGATAGTTTCCCCGATTTGTCTTGCTGCCAAGCCCTTCAGAGTCCAAGAAAGCTGACAACAGTGATTCAGAGTAAGGCCACACACTCTGTCCTGGTTTCAGTTGGGATAGAGTTAATTTTCTGCCTAGTAGCTGCTGTGTTTCAGATTTAGTATAAGAAGAATGTTGGTAACGCGTGTTGTTTTAGTTGTTGCTAAGTAATGCTTACATTAAATCAGGGACTTATTCAGCTTCCTATAGAGGCTGAGAGGAAGCGTAGCCAGGAGAAGCTGGCCGAAGGAATATTCCGTACCATAGACGTCATGCTCAGTATAGAAGTAGGGGTTGGTTGGGGGGCAGGAATCTGCAATTGCTGCACGGGGTGGGATGGGCAATCGGTCATCAGGTGGTGAGCAATTGCATGGCATTGCAATTTTATATATTCTTTTACTATTATCATTATTATTATTATTATTATTATTCTCTTCCATTTCTGTTCTGTTCAACTGTCTTTATCTCAACCCATGAGGGTTTTTTTGCCTTTTTCTCCCTCTTCTCCCTACCCCAGTGCCGGGGGAGGGAAGTGAGTGAACGGCTGTGTGGTCCTAGTTGCCAGCCGGGGTTCAACCACGACGCACTCATTATGTCGCAAACTGCTGTACTTTGTCAGCATTCTAAAGATTGCAGGTTCTGGATGGGGTTGGGGTTGTTCAGCCTGGAGAGGAGAAGGCTCCGGGGAGACCATGTTGCGGCCTTGCAGTACCTAAAAGGGACCTCCAGGAGAGCTGGAGAAGGACTTTTTACAAGGGCATATAGTGATAGATTGAGGGGGAATGGCTTCAAACTGGAAGAGGGGATTTTAGGTGAGGTATTAGGAAGAAATTTTTGACTGTGAGGGTGGTGAGCCCCTGGCGCAGGTTGCCCAGAGAAGCTGTGGCTGCCCCATCCCTGGAGGTGTTCAAGGCCAGGTTGGACGGGGCTTGGAGCAACCTGGTGTGGTGGGAGGTGTCCCTGCCCAGGGCACGGGGGTTGGAACTTGATGATCTTCAAGGTCCCTTCCAACCTAAACCATTCTGTGCTCTATGATTAACAGCTCATCATCTCTACTTGAATTAATAATCTTCTGGCTTTGATATCACAAATTATTGCTATGGATACTGAATAGTCCAGGCTCTGGACTAAATGTTAGCACAGTGAATTCTCTGCTGTCAGTAGTTGTGATTTGTTGATGTAAAATCAGGCCTCAAAATACAGAATAGATTATACTCACGATTTCATTTTTCTGACATATTTAGGGTTGTAATTCCTCAGCTGAGCTCGCAGTCAGAAGCCTTTCCACAGAAGACTCTGGTATCAGGTCCATGTGTATCTGTTCTGACAGGTAGAGGGTTTTGCTAGACACATGTCTCTGTTTAATGAGCTTTTCCATACAACTAAAGAGCTATAGGAGTCTTGATACGTGTGTGATTAAAAAAATTGCAACTTCTCTTTAAAGGCTGCTTGCTTTCAGCAGCACGCAGAGGTGGGGGGAAATAATGGGAATTTCTCATTTATACAGTGAATTTGTTTCTGGGAGTGCCAGTNGCTATAGGAGTCTTGATACGTGTGTGATATAAAAAAATTGCAACTTCTTTTTAAAGGCTGCTTGCATTCAGCAGCACGCAGAGGTGGGGGAAAATAATGGGAATTTCTCATTTATACAGTGAATTTGTTTCTGGGAGTGCCAGTAGTGGACCAGCAGAAAGACTGTGTCATTTAGGGACACATAAACTCCTACAGGAGTTACGTGTTTCACAGATCCGATGGTATGTCTCTACGTAGGAAGGAATTACTAACCGTCTGTAGACCTCCTGCTAAAGAAAGATTCGGGATTCAAAAGGAACACCTGCTAGCAGAAATGTTTATCTGGCATATAGATTAGTAGAGTGAGGGAACGCAAAGATTCAGATCAATAGGAAGGGTTTTAATGATTGCTTTTCATTAACTGCAGTGGAATTAATAAATGAAGCTTCTTGTTCCATTTAAGTTAACACAAGGAATTATACAGAGATAGCGATGATTTATGAGGTTGCCATTCTTAAAATACCAGCATAGGGCGTGTGTCACTAAATATGGTCTACGGATATGTCCCCTCAAGCTGTGATTGTATTGCATCTCTCAAGTTAAATGTCTTGACTCATCACAAAAGCGGTTGCAAATGAAAGTGAAGGACCTCAGCAGAAGGTATGTTTTCCCCTAAGACAGCATCACAGCACACAGTCCAGGCTATCGGTCTGTTAGGTTGCTAAAAATGCCATTACTCTTTCGGGATGTTAAAAGACATCATGCATTCCTGTTAGTTCTTAAAGATCCTATAGATCTGGATAAAATCAACCATTGCAAGTGTTGTCACCTTACTACTACTCTTTGTAGTTTCGATTGTCTGTTCCCACCACCTAAAAAGCTGAACCTTTCAACACTCTGGTCACCCTGGAAATGGCAGCACTTTAGCAGTGGTCGGACAGTGACCGCTCCATGGAGGAGCATGGGCTGGGACCATCTGGGACCCAATTAGTCTGGGCAAATGAGACCGACTGTGTTCACATGTGTGGATATGCCCTTTCTTCAGTAGCGTGCTCACTGTTCAGTCTCCTCCAGTTGCCTCTACAACAGGCAGGTGACAATATTCCTCATATCCACAGAACTGCTCAGTGTTTCCATGAAGATCACAGCAGCAGCTGGGAGCAAGATGAACCATTTTCATCTCTCCTTCCAGCTGCTGGCTTAATGGCTTGTCCGACAGGAGGGAGGGCAGGAGATCTTTTTGTCCTGATGGAGGGCTCCAGCATCCTTCCTTAGGACAACCCTCTCCCTTCCATTGCTGCCGCTGTGATTCACAAAGCCATCTCCTCCTCAGTGTAGATCGGGACTGTAGATTGCTGGTCATGGGACATCCTACGTCTTTCTATCACCACGCCATCGTCCTCATGGAGTGGGATTGGAGCTGGATCCGTGCCACTTGCTGTGAGCGGTCCCCCATAAGCAAGCAACCCAGAGCTGACGTGGACCTCTGTGTCCCGCGTGTCTGACGTCCTGCAGAGACACCCGTGGCACAGGCGCGCTCATCATTCAGGTCAGGGATTTCAGGAACCTCAGCCGACTCCTCAGGTCACGGCTGCCTGATTGTCACCCCCGGGGGAAACACAGCCCGTTTGCGTTCCCGTATGGCCCACGCAGAAGTGGCAGCGGTGTGAAGGAGATGACTGAATATCTCTGCAATATATTTCCCGGGCTTCAGAAACGCAGCTCAGCTTCCCTTTAGAGAGAGCAGCGGTGCAGATCACCTAATGGATACAAATAAATGAATGCCTCGTGACAGCTAGCCTTTGAGTGAATTTATTATTGAATTACGCTCCCGCTTTTTAAGAACAAGCTGAGCTGACAAGCTCTCTCACCACTGCAGAAGAAAAAGAAAGACAATGATAAATTACCCTGATGGAGAAAGGTAAAGACCTCGTCTCCTCCAAAATACCAGCAATTATATATTATTCATGTTTGGGAAGAAAAAATAATCATTGTCCATATTGAAATGAGTGTTTATGATGATAAAGCAAGTAGCTAAATTAAATTCTGAATGCACAGAATGTCTTTTCACATCATTTTGATGAACAGATAACAAGTACTCTTCTGCTACTTGATCGTTCTTGTATTGATTTTGAAACCACTTACTCTTGCTGTTTGCTTTGTATTTTTAAGCCATTCTTAGTTGTCCATCACCGTAAGGAGCAGCACAAGATGCAGTGGTGTCAAGTTGTTGACTTTCAAGTAGGACACCTGATATATTTGTTCTCTCTTGAGGGACGGTGTCAGAAAATTGCGAGAACAGGCTGAAGTCCTGATTCACGGAGTCTTGCATGTTAAATGTCGGCATAGGATTAAAGTACCTCAGAAAGCCACGTGCAGAATTGACATTTTTTGTAAGGAATATTTGAAAAAAAAAAATCAGGTGATTTTTAAGTGGGTGTGTTTTATACCCCTTCTTTTTTGGGACAGGTTGTCTGTATCTACTTGCTGCCAGCAGCATTAACCCGTCCCAATGGGCAGCTGGAAATAACCAGCTGAGTTATAACAACGCATCAGAGAGCCGGATCTGGTATCAGCTGCAAGAGTAGTCCCTCAATGCCCTCGCGTCAGCAGTCTAAGTACAAAAAGTAGGAAGTTTTCATGGTATACAATTATGATCAGAATTGAATTTGCACATTTCTTTTTCCGCTACCGAGTGACGAGGTATCTGCAAACCTGTGGCTCCACCTCCCTGTGTGCCAGGCTGTACAACGTCCCTTACTGATCCAGCTGGGGAGGGTTACACCAGCACTGTTAGATGCTAAGATAGACAGGTATGCTATAAATCCATTTTACTGTAAATAAATAAATGGATGGGTTTTATTGTCGCAGTTAAACTGCATCGATCCCAAGCCCCATCAAAACCAAAATTGTGAGTATTGATNACTGTTAGATGCTAAGATAGACAGGTATGCTATAAATCCATTTCACTATAAATAAATAAATGGATGGGTTTTATTGTCACAGTTAAACTGCATCGATCCCAAGCCCCATCAAAACCAAAATTGTGAGTATTGATCATGGCTAAAGAACAAGTAAGAGAATAGTAGAGGATCAAAATGGCTTTCAGAACGTTTTGGTAGTCCATTTGGCTCAATTCAGAGTGATTTCGAAGTATATTATGACAATATTTTAGTATCCTTGAAGCAAGGCATTAAAAGCGCCTTCTCTTTTCCTTTCACCCATTTCTTCCCACATCTGGAGGACTGTAGGTTCACCCCAGCAGATCTTCCAGAGTTTCCTTCTCAGGGAAACCGAAGCGCTGTGTCGTTCTGTACTTTTCCCTCAAGACTCCTGGTGTGATTTTGATACAGCGAATTAAGAAACGCTTCTTCTCCAGCTAAAGACAAAGTTAGAAATAAAAAAAACCCAAACTCACCAGGTGTGGCTTTCTGCTGCTGATTTCTCCCGAGTTGGCTGGTCCAGCCCGTGGCTCTGGCCCAGCTCCGGCGGGATGCGTCTCCAAAATGCCGTGGGTCGGATGCACCCACTCAAAGTGCGGGTTACCCCGCAGGCGATGCAGGAGCTCATGGAGCACAGGAGCTCCGCGGGTTAGGACAGTTTGGAAAGATAACCGCTGCATCTGTTTAAGGCTGTGTCATAGATATTAGACACCGTCCAGCGTTGCTGAGAGCGAGCACTCAGGGCACAGCCCGGCACCTGCAGTGATGAGAACGGGGTCATGTTTTCCATATTTTAAACCAAGCTAACACAGCACCTCTTCAAACTCCCTCCTTCCCAGCATTACGGTCTTCCAAATGCATCGTTCCGCTTTTGTTGCTTTCTGCTTAAATGAACTACTTATTAGCTACAAATCATAGCTTTTTGAAATGTAGAATAATGAGGAACTTTCAAAGACTTACCATTTATTATTTTGATAATTATTCCCTTTAAGCACAGGAAAGCATACTTTTAAAACTTACCTTTTCAGTGTACAGGGCATATATAAAAATATATGCCTTTTCAACGTTTGCCGCCTTCTTTTGATTTTAAATTATATAGCATGGCATTATTTCAGCTGAAAGTGAATTTTTGAGTTGAGCGTGGCATTATTTCCATATACTAAACTAAAGCAATATATGCAGCTACTCACTTCCACTTTGTGGAGTTTGTACCCCCCGGACTCTGTGAAAGCAAAGTTCCTATCCAGTTTTATGTTTCTTTCCATAACATAGATAATCATAATGTAATTAAGTTCCCTTTTCACAAGTGGCAGTAGAAGGAAGTCCTGTGTACAGTCATTAGAGAAAGTGGGGTGCGGTTTTTAACAAATATTAAAAAACATTGGATATTTATTACCGAGCACAAACTCTTGAGCAGGATCTCCCTAGTGCGATTCGGGCACGCTTCCAGGATCCGGCAAGGCTGATGGAGATGCTGCACCATCCTGTATCCGGGACTGGAAGGTCTCAGGGGATACCTGCGTACCCAGGAGCTCGTGGAGCGTGCAGAAAGCAAAATTCAAGCCTGGAAAACTCCCAAGCAGAAAACCAAAACTCCTAACAACGTTCATTAAGTACTTTCATTAAGCACATTTGGGTTTAGGACTCTAAACTGCGGTGTAGATGCTGATGTGTTCTTGTGGACCTGGCACATTTCATTAATATTTATTCAATATTCAAGGTACATTGCTCTGAAAAAAGAGCAGCCCACGTGCCCGTTGTTTTACATTACTCGTTGATGGACATCTCTGGCGTGGTAAGTATGAGCTGAGTCAGTAGCCCCATTCAATATAATAACGTCCCTAGAAACAGCATATCCCGTTCAATGGAGAATGTTTGATTATTTCATTACTGCATAAGGCTTCTTCAAATTCAATACCGGCTCAGTGTTGTCATGATGCTCGTGTGAGACCCTGGCATGTTCACTCTCCAAAAAGCTGGAGTTTTCTGCCCCAAGCTCTTTGCTGCCTCGCCTCCGCGGAGATTTGCTGACCCCAGACCGGACTGGAGAGCTTGAGCACCCCTCGGCCGGCTCAGCGCAAAATCTCCTTTCCCACTTAAACCTGCGGGGGAAACTGGCGTGAGCTGATCCTGTTGGCTTTGCACTGACGGGGTGAAGTTCTGCCGTGCCAGATGAGCTTTGGGGCAGTCAGCTCTAGCTGTCGGATGCTAACAGCTGAGTCCAAGTATAGTTTTCAACCATTTCAACAGATCAGGAAGAGTCTGTCCTTTGAATGTGACATTTACTTGCTAAATTGGTTAAAACCTCCTACATAAAAAAGCAATTTTAAAATCCCAATCATAAAGTCTTATATATTTTATTGAACTGGGGGTTTTTTCCCTAATTCTTTTGGATCATTACAAAGCTATCAGACAGCTTATACGTAGTTAAAGAACTTTCCCTATGATCATCAAAAAGAGAGCTCATTTTATAATTAACCTGGAGATGATGCATTTTTCCTTCTGTTCTGCTCAATTTTGCTTCCATGCTGCCTCAAATTCAATGGAAGGAATTGCTTTTGTTTGGGGTCTTCTGCAGAGACGAGTAGGTGGCCACAGCTTACAAAATAAATGCCAGAAGTAAAATAGTATGATAACACAAAACTGGTAAGTTCTGCAGACATTTTTTTGTGAAGACTTGACACGAATACATTCTTCATCTCTGAAAGTTATTACATCATAAAGTCTTTACCTCTCATAGAAATAACAGTTATAGAATCACTTCTGAAAAATTATGAAATGAGTGTAAGTCAGTATGAGGTGGAAAAATTATCCTGCACCTTACGAGCTGCTGAACGCTTGACGTGGATTTTACAGACCTAAAAAAACAGGAGTGTGATTCTGTTTCTCTGAGATCAAAGCAAGAGAGCGTTTCTTTGCTCGTACTGCAGTAAAGGAAAGAATCATCGACTTTTAAAGCATTATTTAGTCAACAACCTTGTGAATAAAAGGATTTTTTCACTGAAACTTTGCAGTGCGGCCCAGCCCAGCTTTATTATGCGTTGCATTTCCTATAAAACTGTTCTAAAACACTTTCCCTTAAATATTATAGTTGGAGCCAGCTTTATAATTTCAGAGAGCAGCATCAGTCTGTTTTTGTCTTTCTATTTGCTAAGGAGCCTTCCTGTGTCCCTTCTCCTCCCACCTTCCCGTTATAGCTCAACTGAAAAATCTTGGGATGCAAAAATAGCGAGTCAATGAGGCATAGAGACCCGAGATGTGTTGGATGGCAGAAGTGGCATCTCTTTCCAACAGTGCCCAGATTGCTTGGCAGGTCAGAGGGGAAGATTGTGCTTTAGCAAAGAGAAAAAAAAAGACACATATCAAGTAGGTGGATAAGGTTCAAATCTTGGGAGAAGTCTTCAAAGCAATAAGGGCCTGGGTCATTCAGGAACGGAGCCAGCAGGGAATTGTTTTGAGACCAATGATCGTTCGATTGTGGGGTTTCTAGAAGTGGTAGGTAGTCCTCAAATGATACTGCGTTTTGTTCCTAAACTGGTGTGCAATAAAGATGACGCCTTTTCCTTTTTGAAGAGCTACAGCTGGCCCTCGCTAGTATTGCTAACAGAGATGACGCCAAAGGTGGGTTTTGAGGACTATCCCTTTGTAAGTCTTCACAAGGGCACGTAGTGATAGGACGAGGGGGAATGGCTTTACACTGGAAGAGGATAGATTTGGATTAGATATCAGGAAGAATTTTTTCACTGTGAAGGTGGTGAGCCCCTGGCGCAGGTTGCCCAGAGAAGCTGTGGCTGCCCCATCCCTGGAGGTGTTCAAGGCCAGGTTGGACGGGGCTTGGAGCAACCTGGTGTGGTGGGAGGTGTCGCTGCCCATGGCAGGGGGGTTGGAACTCGATGATCTTTAAGGTCTCTTCCAACCCAAACCATTCTATGATTCTATGATTCTTCATGGAGCAGAAAGCAGGCAGATGCATGCAGTGGGCAGCTTGAGAAACTGGACCACAGCTGGTCGCAAAACCAATCCTGCTTGTGAATACCAAAAATATCAGATGAAGAAGACCCTCTGTTTTGACATTGTGAGGTTAGACTCTAAAGAGACAACAAGAATAAAAATCTGTATCTATAGGTATTATTGTAAATCTTGATTAATAAGTGCTTTCCTCTGTAATTCCAATCCCAGCTTCGTTAGCCGTGTTTGTAAGTGTGGCTTTTTCCCCTGTCCTTCTTAAGACAATTTAAGTAATGGGTTTTCATTGAAGCATTTAATTCCATTGGCTTTACTGTGTGTTTTGTAGAATATCTAAACAACTGTAGAAGGTTGCCTGCAAAGGCTTAACAGTTAAGGACCGTACCCGCATGAAGAATCATCAGCATCTCCCGACCCTTCAGTGATGGGACCTTATAAACAGCTTCGCTGAGTAGGTTAAACAAACACAGCAGATACTGTTTCTTGCTGCAAACAACCTAGAATTGACTTTCTTTTATGGAGCCCGGTCCAAGCTTCTATAAACTTTGCTTTTCATCATGCACTCTTTTTCTCCTGGGTCTCCCGCTCCATCAGCTGCTCAGGAAGTTGAGTGGCAGGACCTGTCCAACCCATGTCTGTCAGTGCTGGTTTAGCAAGTCCCCGTTTGGGACTTTGTCGAATGTCAGCGCATTTAGTCCCTGTGTCAGATTGACACTGGCATTCTGGTGCTCCCCTTATTGGAGACCTTCTCTGCCGAGCCTAATTAGCGATGTTTCCCAGCTGCCCAACGTGTGCCAAGCCCCTTCAGAAACTCACTTGTGCTGTCTGGGGTGGTGTGTGGGAGTGTCTTTCTGGATGACTACACTTTAATTTCCTTTTTTTTTTTTTCATATAAGTGTGCCTTTCTTGCTTAACAAGGAACTCTTCAGCAGAACCTTTTCCATTCTTTTTCCTAACCTTAATTCCTTAATTCAGATGGCAGCTGAGATCAGTAGGTAGGTTGCAAGTTTAAGCTTTTCCTACAGCTAAACTGATCTGGAGAAGCCGAACAGGGATTGTCTCGGTTCAAGAAAAGACTATTAGGACATTTTCCTGCGCAGTTAAGAGGCAGGTGGGCAGGGCTTGTTTCTTACAGGCAGCCTTTGAGGGAAATACTGCCCCAAGCAACGTACTTGAAGGTCTGTATGTTCTGCTGTTCCCTCTTCTTCTTTTGTCCTTCATCTGTCGGCTCAGGCGTTTCCTCTGTGTCCGTGTGTTTGATCATGATGCCCTTAGCTTTTACCCGGCATTCTACCAATTTTTCTATCTATCCTCGTACTAGACTGCCCTGAGGTTGTTTAACGTGAGACGGGTGCGTTCAACCCAAAATGGACGAGGTGCATTTTGCTTCATCCCGTGCTATTACCAAGCAAAAAGGTCACAGCGGCTAAAGCCGTGAGGTGGTGTTTGTAACGAATGACTGTATTTATCGGCGCTTATCAGCAAGGTGTCTGAGCACATCACCGATGAAGTGCCATGAGAACGTGAAGATCCCTATGCAAGGGATTAACTGATTACTACAATTATCTTTCTAATGCCTCTGTAAGGAGGGGATGTGCCTCGGCTGTTGCTTTGCAGGTGGAGTACAAAGACACATACAGACTGGCTGATGTCACCAGTGTCACACCAAAAGTCTGTAGCAGAGGGAGAAATAGCACTGAGATCACCTAATTTCATTAATATTCTCATTAATAACACTCTTCCCAACGAGTAATAACTTTCCAGATTTTCACTCTATGGTGCTCTGTTGAAATTTTATCCAGAGCAGAAGGGTAAATCCCATATATATATATATATATATACACACACACACACACGCACATCTACCAGTAAAATATGTAAGTGGTAAGTAAGTTCAAAGAGATGAAGAGATTTATAGTGGCAAATTAAAATATTTATTATGAATAACTTGGCTGAGGATGGCTAAGCAGTCATGATAACCATCTCTACACATCTGAAACCTTTAAAGGAGAAGGCACAATGAGTTACGGTGGAAATACTGCAAAGAGCTGCAGAAAGCCATTGGGGTGAGATTTCCCATGGCGCCTATCCTCAGTCAAGGAAAGAATATACATTTCTTGCAGCAAAAGGGAGTTTAGGATGCATGGAATTTTCTTTTCCCAATGAAAAATGTTTAGCAGAAGCAGTATTTTTGCCTATTTCCCAGTGCCAAGCGCAGCGTCAGCAGAAAACATCTATGAATCAGAAGTATTGGAAGGGCCAATGTCTAAGTTATGAGACATTGGATCGGAGTCAGTATTAAAGAAAAATCTTTAATGTACTCCCGTAATGTGAAATGGCTTTTGGGGAATTTACTTTTCTGGCTTCTGTTCTAAAGCGGGTTTTGTCTGCTTGAGTTTTGTTGACAGCCCGTCAAACTTTCTTTGTATCTGAGTGATGGGGAAGCAAAGGCATCGATGCGCCTTCGAAACATGTCTGTTTTGCCACTGTGGCCCAGGTCTTACCAGGAAGACTTAATTTAATTTTCTAGGGAATAAAGAATGACTTCACAAAGCGATGGTGTAAAATTGTCTCGTATGTCATCTGGCATTCTAGATAGCATTTGGATGATGATTTGGCCTTTCAGGGAAGGTTTTATGGACAAATTAAAAAAAAAAAAAAAAAAAAAAA
>RSEF01000001.1:218750659-218763566 GCA_003993805.1 Himantopus leucocephalus | reverse complement strand
TGATATTTAAGGTCCCTTCCAACCCAAACCATTCTATGACTCTGATTTGGGCAGCCCTTTGGCATTACATATGCCCAGCGCGAGGCTGATGGCCCTCTTAATGCTCTAATGCCTTCTGTTCACCAGCAAATTTCACCCACTGGGCATTACGGGCCTCGGTGGTGGAGTATTGAACTCTCTCAGGGTTGGAAGGCGTACACCTCACTCTGCAAAGCTGCTGAGACATGCAGTCCGCCAGCCGGCAAACGGCCAGCCTGTCGAGCACCTGGGGTTTAGTGCGTTTCATGACTTTTGGGACAGATGAGCAAAGCAAGAGGGTTACTTTTAATTTCTCATCACCATTTTCCTTTTTTTTAATTTGCAAATAACTGAATTATCCATCTTCCGTAAAAATACTCACTGTGTTGAAATATATGGATGTAGCAGCAGTCAAGCTTCCCTTTCTTGGGCCCGTTGTTCCCTGGGTTTTAGATGCCAGCATTCAGCATTATTAGTGACAAATAATAACTGCCATGGTAGAAATAATAATAAGTGTTGCAAGAAATTGTGTGCCTCCTGCTTGACTCCATTGGAGTTGCGGTAACGTTAATGAGGAAAGAAGTCACTTTCTATCTTCTAATTTTAATACACCAGGTACTGAACCCAGCAACAAATAAAGCTAGTGGTGTCTTTACCTTTCCCTCTGGACTAAATCCTGTGATCCTTTTTCAAACTAATTTCCAATTACAGTCACAGCATAATTACTAATTAAGTCCTATATCTTGTGATGTCCATCGGATTGCAAATTCTTGGTTCAGTTGTCACATCTCTTTTTTTCCTAAACCAACAACCGCCATGGAAGGTAATGTTCAGCGCTGCCTAGGAAAGAAGCAAATATCTGATACAGTGAAACTATAATCATAACCTCACTCATTATTTGGTAAGATACTCGTTAGATTGTGTTAATTATATCTATTGAACTAAAACATTCTAAAACTCCTCTTCAATGAGGGTGAGTGTCCGTCTGTCGACTGTGAAAGCAGCCAGGGATGTAGATCATAAGCACTGATTCAATACAGTTTCTTGATTATAGATCATAGAATGGTTGGGTGGGAAGGGACCTTTAAAGGTCTCCTAATCCAACCCCCTGCCATGGGCAGGGACACCTTCAACTAGATCAGGTTGCTCAGAGCCCCGTCCAACCTGACCTGGAATGTTTCCAGGGATGGGGCATCCAGAACTTCTCTGGGCAACCTGGGCCAGTGTCTCACCACTCTCATGGTAGATGATTAGCGCCATTTGAAATATCCTGCAGATATCAGGCTTGGCCTCCAACTGCCAGTGAGGCAGTGTTCTGCAGTGTATCTGCCAAACCCTTGTGAATGTCACAGATAACTTGGAAATCCCAAATCACGCTGGACACCTGTAGTTATGGAATCTAATTAAGACCTAAGTGGGATTCATTTTAAGATTATGGCACCTAAATAAGCTGTTCACGCACAGTCATCTGGATGTGTGTTAGATGTCTGAGCTCCCATTAAAGCTGACAGAAACCTCATCAATATCCTCAGCGGAGCCCGCAGATCGATTAAGCTGACCATCTTGAAGGTATCTAGTTCCACTGACGGTATTGGTTAGATCTCCACCGACTACGATTGAAGCTTACATGCCTGCCTCACATGCACGCACTTACATGTCAACGATTGGATTTAGATGCCTTAAACTGGAATTGAATCCCACACTTAAGTTTAGGTGGCAACATGGACCTTCTAAAGAGCCAGTCTCTGCCTGTTGGCCATGCAGAGAGCTAGACTAGTAGTTCAGAGGAGACTCCTAACCTTTAGGTTCCTCAGTTTAGATCAGATGAATCCCATACATGATGAGCAGTACTTTTCCCACGTGCCAAATGACTGAGCTAAAACCTGTAAAACAGTATTCCACCTCAAATATCGACAGTTGAAAAGTGTCAGTGTTTGTGGTGCAGCAGTATACAAGAGAATCTGATTTTACGGCAGAGTCCAGACTGTACTTCAGTTCGTAAATGGATTACTTCCCATTCCTATGCTGGATATACGTACAATAAAAAATAACCGAGCTGTCAGCTTCTGCAGCTGCGTTTTATAATACACAGTTTTCAGTAGAGAAATGCTAAATATAAAAGGTGTGAGCACATAGCTGGGAGGAGGTGACAAGTGGATGGCAGAGCTGGGAAAGGGATTTTAACAGGTGGGCAGATAGGAGCCTCATGAGCTTCAACAAATCAATGCAGTGTCCTCTACCTGTATTCATCCAAAACACCAAATAATACCTTTTAAGTGTTTGATTAAGGTACCTAAAGACAGTTTTGGTGCCATTTAAGGTGCCCCAAAGTATCCCTCCGGGCCTCCAGCTGTATCTTCAGAAAGGCAGAGATCTCAAGAAGGTCCGTGTCAGGTCTGTCATCCCCTTGCGGAGGATTTGGATACCACAGAACATCTCAAAAGCACTAGATGCCTATGTTAAGGCCCCTCAATCAGGCCCTAAATGCCTTTCTTTCTCAAAATTGCTTCTGAGCATCATATTAAAAAAGAAAGACTGACGGTTCCTTGCCGTGTCTGCTGGTGGAGTGAAGGAAGAGCAGCTGTACGAGAAATGTGTAACCCAGCGCACAGAAACAAGATTTTCTACATTGTCTCATGCAAAGAGTGGAGGAATTGCTGCTAACACGAGCACAGATCAGCACCCAGGAGCGAAGGGAACACGGCAGTGAAAATTGCTAAATTGTCAAAATCCCTAAATTGTGCAAATCCCTCGTAAGCCCGCAGGAGCGGCGCTTCTGCCTGACCAAGCGGGTGGCTGGAGCACTTTTAAAGAGCAGACGGTATTGGTCAGGCTGTGATAAACCCGAAGAGCCCTGGTCTTTCACGAGGACCCCAAACACAGCATAGGAATTTATCTGGTCCAAACGGCACTTATCAACTAGAAATAAGGGCACGATTCAGCCGTCATTACTTTCGGTGCATTCAGAGTATTTTGAAGCTTATTTTTCCCCTTTTCTCCCACCGGTGTCCTACTGGATTATA
This sequence comes from Himantopus leucocephalus, assembly GCA_003993805.1. Taxonomy (NCBI): domain Eukaryota; kingdom Metazoa; phylum Chordata; class Aves; order Charadriiformes; family Recurvirostridae; genus Himantopus; species Himantopus leucocephalus. The sequence continues at coordinate 218,760,525 of RSEF01000001.1, read as the reverse complement.
CTCCCCCCATCAACGCCCCGCTTTGTTGCTAGTTCAGCGCTACTTACAAACTACAAATGCCTTTCAGATAATCTGAATTACCATCTGAACCCGCTCTTCCAGCAGGCGCCTTTCAACACCGCCCCTCGTGCTGCTCAGTGCTTCGGTACCGCTGTGCTGACCCCTTCTCTGGAACGGGAGACAGCCGAGACGGATCGTGACAGGGANAGGAGACAGCCGAGACGGATCATGACAGGGAGAAATAATTATTTCTGACAGGGATTTGAACCAGACGTTGCAAATAGCACCTCCGCCGCAATTATTTCTGCCCGGCTTTCTCCTAGAGGGGTTACATCTGAAGGCAGGTTTGGTACAAGGGACCACCTTTACCGCGACTTGGCTCAGCTCTGGGTGACTTGGCTCTGGGTGAGCCTGGTCCCAGCCCGGCTTGTTGCTCAGCTCATAAAATGTATTTTAAAATTCCTGGGTTTTCCCAGTTCTGTCATTTTTCAGCGTGCTAAGCACTGAGATATGTAAATTGAAAAGGCTGCATTAGAGAAAGTAAATATTTATGAGCACAGTGGAACAGCGCTTTAACTTCTGGCTGTGTCCGTTTGTCAAGCGCTGCGGTGCTCAGAGGCTGTGAGTCATCACTTGAAAGAGTGTTGGGCCTTGGGTAAGAGCATAGAAGAGGTCTTTTCGGGGGGCAGGTTACAAGATTTGTCATTATTTGTAACGCTAACCAGAAAACTTGTAAGAGATGAGCAACTTGCCGTGCCGGGAGGAGCTGAGTGTAGGAGCCACGTAGCCTGGGGGACACCGGGACGGCTGTGGTCCCTTCCTGATGGGTGGATCTCTTGACCCACCTGCCTTGGAGTCTCCGTGCCCTTAATATTACGAAAGCTGATTATTGCTGGGGAGGTATTTTCACAGCTCGTTTAGGGACCAGCACACCGAAGTGGTTCAGAAGTGGTGCGGGAGAGAAGAGTGCCAGCTGTGACCTTCTGACACATCCCATTATCAGACCAAGTTTTGCAGCTCACTGCTAAGCTTCTACCTTCATCTTTCAAACTTTGCCGAAGGCTGACGGCTTGTGCTGAAAGCGTCCATGTTGAGTGCTTACCTAAGAGTGAAATTTTCTGGAAAGTGACAACTGATTTATTTTATTCTCCTAAGACTTAAGAAAGAAATGCCCTTTTTTATCAGTATTTTGCATGGAGAATCAGGATGGTGTCGGGGATGTACATTGTATCGCTTTCCAGAAAAATTCCTTCCTTTTCTCCAACTTAAAAAAAAAAAAAAAGAAAATTTAAGATCTGGTTATACTTTAGCAGGTGAATTAGCTGAAAATCCCACCNGAAAATTTAAGATCTGGTTGTACTTTAGCAGGTGAATTAGCTGAAAATCCCACCTTTACTGGGACTTCTCTATTCTCAAAGCGGAACAGGGGCAGACAAAACTTTCCCTGCTGTTTCTCCAGTCTTTGGTNAAAGAAAATTTAAGATCTGGTTATACTTTAGCAGGTGAATTAGCTGAAAATCCCACCTTTACTGAGACTTTTCTATTCTCAAAGCGGAACAGGGGCAGACAAAACTTTCCCTGCTGTTTCTCCAGTCTTTGGTGAGATTTTGTACTGGAACGGAGACCTATGACATAGAGGTAGATCAGACAAAAGGGGGTCAGAGCTGAGGTAGGAGAGGAGAGATGGGTAAGTCAGAGGAAGGAGGGTGGAAGCAGGATTCACTGGTGACATGGAGAGAGCGGCAGGTTACGATCAGGGCCAGGGAGCAACCATAAGGATACAGGCCAAGTAGGGCTTGATATTTTACTGGGAAAAAGAAGCCAGGAGACAAAACTTAGCACCCATCGAAACCTCCTGAGATAAAAGGCAGAAAATGGGAGCTAAACTGATGGGCTGGAATCATCTCAGACCCCAAGCTCCTTTCACCACGGGTCCTGGGACTTCTTTTAACAGTAAGTCCCATTGTAAACACTGACTTAAATGTGAGACTTTGGTCTCCTGTTCTCCCACGTAACCGAGATGGAGAAAGAGGGGGGCGTTCCCTGGCTCCCACAACTCACCCTATCAATTACATACATGATTTCATACTTGATGCCTACTCGGTGTGCTTTTTTAGACATGTCTACCAGAGCTTTTATAAAGGTGTGTTTGATAAATTACAGCTTCACTGCCTTTTCCTGTCTGCTCGCTGCTGATTTAACACCTCCTGGATTGCTTTTCCACAGGCTCTACAGGAGGAGATTAACGTTTCCGGTAGTAAAATAAAAGTGAGTTACCTGAGCAGTCGCACAGCTGGCTACAAATCAGTCCTGAGGATCAGCATGACCCACCCCACCATCCCCTTCAACCTCATGAAAGTCCACCTCATGGTGGCCGTCGAGGGACGCCTCTTCAGAAAGTGGTTTGCAGCTGCTCCAGACCTGTCCTATTATTTCATCTGGGATAAGACAGACGTCTACAGCCAGAAGGTGTATGGCCTCTCAGAAGCCTTCGGTAAGTCACCCCAGGGCTTGTGTCGCTTCTTAGAAGCAGCGAAGTGGCAAGGCACAGACCTTGTCCTGGATTGGTATGGTCCAACCGCTAAGACGGAAGATGCTCCCTGCTGGTTGACTGCTGGTTCCTTGGAGAGGATTGGGCCCAGCTGTTCAGGCAGCTCACGTTTCCCCGACAGATGAATACTTATCTGTTCTCTGGCTCATGGCCCAGCACGTACATCCTGAGCTGCTCCCATCGTATTTCTACAGAAGGAATGAACTGGGACGAGAGGCGTTTGGCTCCCTCTCGCCTACAGCCCAAAGCTGTCAGCACTGCTTTGGAAGAAATCCCTAGAACTGAGCCCTGATCTCCGCTCCTCCTTGTGCCTGACTTTCAGGCTCGCTCTTATCTTAGTTTCCCCTTTGTTACCCATTCAAGAACGCCATGCCAAACTGGGGCATGATGGTCTTCTCCCTTGCACCTTGTGCGTTCATTTACATCTGCAAAAGACTGTCCGAAGCTGCGAGGCAGAGAATAGGAAGGGTCTGCATACTCCAAGTGCTACATCCCCAGCTTTAAGCATTGTGGTCTGTGCCACCCACCCAAGAGGGGCAGAAGCTGAAGTCCATGGTGGGGAGGGAAGCTGTGCTGTGGATGTATGCAGAGACACGCTTCATTCCTCTTCCTGCTGCCATCTCCGGCCTCACCCCGGAGCCCTGTGCGGTGGTGCTGGAGGGAGGGGGGTACTTTGAGCGTATAGTGAGCAGAGGCGATGCGGCTCTGCAGCTATTGCTTCCCATCTGATCAACAACCAGAGGGCATTCAGTTACAGGTCTTTGATAGTCTAAACTAGACCTTTCAGGCCGCCAAGGAAATGGAGCTCTTGTTGACAGAAGGGTGGTTCGCTGACGCCTCGTAGCCCAACTGAAGACAAGTCTCTTTAGAGGAGCTGTAGGGTGCCTTGTTTTCTAGGAGGAAGAACGGGCGCCTTCCTCTCGCTCAGGCTCAGCTGCCTTGAGCAGGTTGGATGGTACAACCTGCTGAGCCTTACCCACTTTGGAATCCACGCTGAGAAACGTGTCCTGGTAGCGCATCCCGAAAGGCTATGTTTCCGTGCTGTTTAAGATGCTACATCAGCAGTGGGTCTCGTAGTGCTCCGTGATGCAGCTCTGCAGCCCCAGAGTACTCAGGCAGGTCTGAGGACATCAGCATTCAGGCTTTCAACGATCCCCACCTCTAGAATGGTGGAAAATATCAAGCCTTCATTTCCTAAATGACATCTTCCTCTGATACTGTCTGATTCTGCAAAAGGCTATATTTATTTGATGGGGGATCCTGAGTTCGCTCAGTGCTCAGCACTTTTCAAGGAGGCCAGGAAACTTGGAAGATCAGACTTATATTTTTATCTAGTTTAAAAAAAAAAAAAGTGAGCTATGTAATTGCTTTTCATTTGTGTAGAACTTGCAGTTCTGCTCTGCTTCAGCTGTTAGCGCTGAAAAGATCAGGTAGGGCAAAAGAAAAGCAGACCGCTGAAACCGGTCCTGCTTCTTCTGAGAAAATCAAAAAGGACGCATTATTCTCAAAAACATGATTTTCCTTCTCCTGACATCATTTTACTTTTAAGCAACTCCAATGCGTTCAGCAGAGTTACCCCTGAAGGGCTCTGATAAGCCATCACAGCAAGCAAACCCTTTAGACATTAGCAATGACCACAAGTCAAACTGGTTTAAGACTGCCGGCTCTGAGGGACTTGCTGCCCCACGCCTCATTTGTGTAAGTCTTCACTTTCCAAGAAAGGCCATGATTTTTAGCAAGTTCCTGACATGCAGTCTTTGATCAAAAATAGTAGGCAGGAGTAAAGTGCTCCCAGTCCAGCAGTGGTTTACGCTCTCGGATACCCATTGTTTTAAAATGTGTCTTTAAAACAGTGCCTCTTAAATATTTAGCACGTTTGCCCAACATCTACAACTGTGTTGTCCTTTTTAAAGGCTGGATGGCCTTTGAAGAGAAAAACGTTGGGACTCTGCATTATGATGATGACATTTTAAATGAAACTGGCAGTTGCCTGTAGAAATGCTCTTACCCCCTCTCGGTTGAAACTGTGTGTGTGCTGACTGTGCGTTTCTGGGTTACTCATCTGGGGGGATCTTTTGTTTCTCTTTTGTTCATAGTTTCAGTAGGTTATGAGTATGAATCCTGTCCCGACTTGATCCTGTGGGAGAAGAGGACGGCTGTGCTTCAAGGTTATGAAATTGATGCTTCCAAACTTGGAGGATGGTCCCTGGACAAACACCATGCCCTCAACATACAAAGTGGTATGTTGTCTGTAACGCATGACGGGAATAATGCGGTTTTGCAAGGCCCGGTTGCTTCTTGTGGCAAAGAATTCAAGAAAAGGAAAGGAAAGAGACCTGACCAACACATGTACTCTCTCATGTATTTTACTAACAAATTATTTCTAGTAGCCCACATTTAGAAGCAATTTGGTGTGTGTAAATGCAGAAGAAGCTGGCCGGCATGAAGTAGTTGAATGTCGGCACGTCTAACTTTGCAGGGTCTTAAAAGAAGGGTATTAACAAGGAAAACATTCCTAAAATAACAAAGGAGACCCTGTGCAGATTGGACCTACCAGTGAGCATGAATCCACCCCGACCCATCCTCCAATGTGTGAGTGTACTTGCAGAAACGAGAGGCTTCATGGGTCACAAGGGAAAATGGACAGTGCCAGGGTCCTCGAAGGCTGCTCAAAACTGCAGCAGGGAGGCTTGAAAGCGGATCCAAACACGTTCAAAAGATGGAAGCACTGTGTCGCTCTGGATGATAGCAGTGGTATGGCAGCAAACATCTAATTCAGCCCACAGCACTGCTGCAAACACTACTCTTCCAGGGAACATAAGCAGAGCTCCTTTAAAGCTTTGCACACAAAACATTTCTCTAGAGAATGCACCGTGGTCTTCCTGCCCCTTTCCTTTCCATGAGCTATGTAATTTCTTTTTTTACCTGGTAGGCTGCAAATTTCAGGGCAATGAGGGACAGAAAGGGCAGGTGAAAATTCATGAGATGCTGAAAAGTGTATTTCATTCAAAGGTAAAGACAGCCTTGTTCTCCCTACGTACTTCTGTTCTGCAGGAAAGGTAATGGGTCTGTAAAACTACTTACTTCAGATAAGGGACTCCTCAGTTGAAACCGTCACAAAACAACACTATGAAAGATGATAAACCTCCTTGTTGCTTGATAAATTCCCCAGCTGGCATCCAGCATTGCCAGTTTGCGCTCCCTTTGGTCCCAGTTTCCCCGTCGCTCTTTAATTTCCTTATTACTGTTTTCTCTCTCTAGGCATCTTGCATAAAGGAAACGGGGAAAACCAGTTTATTTCCCAGCAGCCGCCTGTAATTGGAAGCATCATGGGCAATGGCCGCAGGCGTAGCATTTCTTGTCCAAGCTGCAATGGTCTTGCAGACGGGAACAAACTCCTGGCTCCTGTTGCCCTAACATGTGGGTCTGATGGAAGTCTTTATGTTGGAGATTTCAACTACATCCGAAGGATCTTTCCCTCCGGCAATGTCACCAACATACTGGAGCTGAGGTACGCTGTGCTGAATGTGGCCGTTGTAATTATGCCCTTAAGTTCTGCAGAAATCTTATGTACCCAAAAGGAAAATAAGCAAAACTCTTAAAAAAAAACCCACAGCAAAAGAGAAAAAAAGCTGTTCAGATTTGCCTCTTCTGCAACTCTGCTGACTTTGATTTACACCAGAGAAGCACAGGCCTAACCAGCTCTTCCAGAATTGAATCGCACACCAAAACTATTGACGCATTTCTGTGCCGCTAAATCAAACTGTGTTGAGATCTGCCTTTTGGTTTAGGTAAAGACCAGTGGGAGGTCTTAAAATTAACAGTCAGCCTCTGAGATAACCTAAACTTGGAAGGACACGGGACTGATGGTGATATGTAGAGGCGAATCAGGACAGATGATCATTCATAATTAAGAGAGGATGATCACCTAGGGAGTCACAGACTAGTTGTTTTTGGGGGGACAAACGTATCAGCCCCCCTCAGTTCCCAACTGAACAGCAGAGTCAGAGTGAACATATAGGTGGATCATCTGAAAGTAAGTGAAGCGTTTCCTTTTAACCCCAAATAACAAAGGGAAAAAAAAATATATGAGGAGAAATAGGGATGCTTGGGAAGGAACATCCATTAAAAACAGGGAAGTGGAGGGAAAAGTAGAGATTTGTTCTGAGGAAATGAAATAGTTTATGACTGAATCAAAATTTCAAATTGACATCACTGGGGATATTTTTCCTATCTAAAATTTCCACGACAAATGCAATTACCCCCTTCAAAGCACCAGGGCCTGATGCTGAACTCCGTGACCAGACGAGACTCGCTCCAGGAAAGTCAAGAGAGTTAACTTAGTGTTTGTGAATGAGGCTTCTCTGCTTGAAGGACCTGACCCAAAGTCCTGAGAGGTCGATATGAGGACAGCATGGTAGGAAGGTTCACACTCCCATTTACCTCTCAAGATCTGGCCTGAAAGTGAGAATCTTCCAGAAAGTAAGAACCTCCTAGTAAGTAGGAACTTACTACCTCCTAGAAAGTAAGAACTGCTCTACTCAGCTTTAATGTCCTGGCTGCTGGGGACAAAAGTAAGGCTCCATTTCTGCAAGGAGTGCCATGTGGAAGGTTACTAGACAGCTCACTAGAGCAGCAGCATCCCGTACAGCGTCACTTTGTATTCCCATTTGCTCCACAAGGCCACAGGTAAAAATGAAAGAGGTGATCTGCAGCAAAACTGGTGCGAGATCCCATTAATTCCTCGTTTACAAACATGCCACAGTCATTAGACTTTGCTGAAGGTCTTCTTTGGCATGCGGAACCATCGCCGTAGATCATGGCATATGAGAGAAAATGCCCAGAGAGCCGCCGCAAGGCTGGCACTTACAGAACAGCTGTCTTGGTATGCTCCCAGGGCAACAAGGAAAGATTTTGGAAGCCCACAGTGAGATGTTTACAGTCACATCTCAGAGGGTTGGGAGACCTTTGGAGTAAATAAGCAAGAACCTGATTCTTGCTATTCTGTTACGTGAGATACGAGAACATACATCTCTCATGTTTGTAAGGTGGGAAGCTGGGATAAATCTTCAAACCTGGTCCACGTTAAAGAATGTAATATTCTTCCAGTGCCAGAAAGTTATTTTAACGACCAAAGAGGTGAGATTTCCAGAAGAGCCTAGGTGATTCGGGGCCCAAATCCCGTTGCAACTGAGTGGGATTAATATCTCATTCCCAGAAGTACGATTTTGAAAACCCGACCCCTGTTTCATTGTCAGTGGAAATACCAGACCCAGCGGAGGTTTTGCAGAGTATTTCCTGATTGGAAAAGAGAAAATTGGAAGCCTCGACAGAGTAGCCTTGCTGGCTTTCGTGTAGAGCCACAGAGTTAAATTTACTCCAGAGTTAAATCTGCTGGAACGATTGCTGCTTCATCTGTGCAAACACTTAGCTTACTGGATCTAATAAACATTTCTTCACTCTGGTGTGCTATAAAGTAAGTGGGTTCAGATGCCGGCTGCCTAAAAGCCATTCCTTTTGGACTAAATGGAGTTTGCTTGTGTCTTCTCAAATCAGCATCTCCTTGGAGATTAACACCCTCGCTATTTGGCTTTTGGGGTTTGTTTCGGGGAGGAGGGGGTTGAGTGTAGTGGTCTGTTGCAGAGAGGAAAGCAAATGCGTTTGTGGGTCGCGGATAGCCGCAGCTGAGCGTGTAACGAGACCCATGAAAAATGTCCAGCTCGGCATAATTTCAGTCCTCTGGGCGAGAGTTCACGAGGTTACGGCGATGAACTGTCACCCATAACTGTGCCACTGTTAAGTCACCTGTGTAAATCACAAGGTATTGCTTTCACTGGGAGTGAAAAAACGGGTAAAGATATCTGCATCTACATATATTTAGCTCAGTACTGCTCCGAATGATAAAGTCTGCCTGGTCCTATCTCCTGCATGAGTGAGTAACTCCAGGCAGGTGAGATCACGCTTCCTTTGTGATGTGCAGCGGTACGTAAGTGAGCTCACTGCCAAGTAATATCGAATATGAAATATATCAGTGTCATTCCAGCTAAGTCTTTATTTATTATTGCATTGTATGATACAGTTACTGTCAAGTTTTCAATCTGCTAATAATGCATCGAACTGAGCTGCTAACACCTCATTCTTTCTTCTATTCCCTGCTTTCCTGTCTTCTGTCAGAAATAAAGATTTCAGACATAGGTAAGCCAACCAGTGGAGAATTCTTATGCCGCTCCCTGTCTTGTTGCATGTTGTTACACAGTGAGCCACAAGTGCCATTTCCAGATGATTCAATAGCAAATGAAGCTGGCGTGATTAAAACTGGCGGAGGCAATCAGTCATCAGAACTGGGAGCCATTAATCACAGAGCGGAGTCGCGCAGACTTCTGCATGAGCTGTTGGAGCTGTAGACGGGGGAAGTGTAGGCACGAGAAGGGGGTGACAGGAGGAGGAGGGTGGAAGGAAAAACGGGTGGGAATTACCCAAGAAAGTAAACCGGGGACGACGTCAGGATACAGGTCACTGGGATAGCTATGATGGAAAAATAATTCTCATACGGTGAAATGTCTTCTTTTTGAGTGTGGGGAGTGTAACAGGCATAATGAAGGGCCTGATGTACCCCAGCATCACCCATCTAGGGAAGTAAGTTTTGGTAACTCTTTGTCAGCCTGAGCTCCTCATGGCGAGCCGGCGCGTTCTGTGGAAGTACGTCAGGCTCAGCTAGGAGGTAGCGCAACTCAGAACCTTAGCCGGGAAATGCAATAAAAAAGAGAAAGAATAATGACAAGAAAACAAGATGAAAGAGAGACTCCTAAATTGGAGCTTTGTCACTAAGAATATTTGTCATTTGGGTTCACTGGAGTTTCAGTGGGTTTGATCCAATCAGTTGCATTCGGGAAGATGTCAACCTCCTGTCACTGTCTGTGTTTGCGAGGACTTCTCTGGCTCTGACAAGTTTCCCATCCTTCTCCCCAGTCGCTTTCTAAATCAGAAGCTCAGACTGTGGAGTTGGGATGGGGTTTTTTTGTTTGGTTTTCTTTTTGCATTTGGGATTGGGGATTTTTCTTGCTACGTGATTTTTATTTACTGTTTCTTATACTTCATAGAGGCTGTGCAAAACCAGAAATGTTCATTTTATCTGCATGCCTGGGAATGCAATAGAGTAGAAACTGGTTTTTGTCTTATTGCCAGAACATTAACGAAGGGCTGAGCTTCAACAGCGTAATGGACTGGCCCAAAGCATCTATTAGCGGGGCTGGGAGGTTGGTACACAAGACCTCTGCACTGACTGTCTTCATCAGGCTGAGTTCCAGCACACCCC
>RSEF01000001.1:218727553-218745898 GCA_003993805.1 Himantopus leucocephalus | reverse complement strand
CTCCTCTGGACCTGCTCCAGCAGGTCAATGTCTTTCCTAAAATGTCCTCTTGTCCATCTCCCATGTAAAACAGAGATCACGAACAGCTCAGAAGCTGACTGACATCCAGCTGGGCTTTGTTGGGACAGTCAGCAGAAAATGCAAGGCCCTGATCAAAATGGATGATGGATTCCCACAGGGAATTTCTTCCACCAGGGTTGAAGCCACTTGCTTAGTGTGAGTGACGTGCAGGTAAATGAAATAATACCCCACCAGCCCGCTGTCGTTGGAAGGGAATACAGATGGAGACTGAACTGTCAGGCTGGAGCTGTCTTGAAGGTCAGAGCATTTTATTTAGCAAGAATCAGTGTCATTTGTGGAGATGAAATCTACTCAGACTTTAATAGGATAAATCACAAGGGATATTCCAGAATAAATCAGAAAGCCTTTTTTTTTTTTTCCCAAAAGTGTTAAGTAATTTGAATGAAGAACCAACTTACAGCTTTTTTAAGCAGAGAATAATTCAGTAGTTTTTATGTGTCTGAAGAGGGGTTAATTTTCCTAACATAAAGGCTGAAAGAGAGGGGAAATTTCTTATTATGAGGGATAGAGTCAACTGTGATCGACGCTCAGGTTTCTAACCAGCTTCTCCTGGAACAATTCCATTAAGTGCAAAATTGTGAACTATGGCTTATACGTTTGTTATGAATTCTTGGGACCTGATGAGTTTGGACAGCTTGAAGGTGTTCCAGAGAAAAGCAGAAGCTTTTTCCTACTTGTTCTAATTACTACTTAGCCTTTCTTGGAAGGAAGGAGCCCTGTGTTCAGGCAGCAGGTGTTACGAGTTAAATCTGTTGGTTTCAGGCTTAGAAGAGGTGCAGCTCAATACACACTAGTAGTAAACACTTAATTTTAATAAAGAAATTAATAGGTTTAATATCTGTATTAAACCATAGATAGAATCCTTGAAAGACAATTTTTTTTAGTTGTATCTAAATTCATCTGGTTGTTTCTCCTGGCCAGTCCCATCAAATGCTTTCCATAAAGTGGATGCTCGTTTATTAATTTCTTCAGCCTTGGGCTCATTTGGTGTTGTAGTCATGGAGCTAAAAACATTACCTTTCTGTCTGCTCACCCCGGTCTCTCAGCCAGCCTTTCTAGTTTTCGAGGAAGCAGTGGGTGAAACGGGGTTTAGCGGGGGACTGACGTTTGGGTTCCTCAGCCCTCCTCCTGGCTCATGTTTTACTTAGGGCAAAATGTGACACTCCGAGGACCATTTTGTTTCTCTCTACGTTGAGGTCCAGCTGAATTCAGAGGCAGGGCTTCCCCTAATCTCCGCAAGGGCAGGATAGGACTCTAGGGTCTTTGCCGGAGTCAGCAAGAGCACCAGATAAGCCTTGATCTTCAAGAGTTTATCTTCAAGTGCTTTATACTTGGGAGTCTGCTTTTGGGTGTACTGTGCTTTCCGTTCACTTTCTGGCACGGCACTAACCCCAGTTTCAGGACTACATCTGTATTAAGTAAATTAAGCACGCTCAGGCACTGGGACTCAACCTATAGTAGTTCCCGGCGTGATTTTGGCTCAGGCCAGCGAGCTCTTTCCTTTGGTAACTGCTCTCCATGCCAGAGAGCACCCCAGGCGCAGCGAGTGGGAACAGATATAGCTCAGGATCCTGTGCCGTAACACGCCGTGTACTAACGTTGTCAAACACAGCACTGCTTCACTCTCCCAGTCTGTCTGCCCTGTGCATTTTTATTCTCTAAAGCGCTTGCATTGCCTGTTGACTTAAGGAAGCAAATCATCCAAAAAAATAATAACGTCATACCCTTGTTTTTCAGCCACAGCCCAGCTCATAAGTATTACTTGACCACAGATCCGATCACCGGCTCCATCTACCTCTCCGACACCAACAGCCGACGTATCTATAAAATCAAGTCGACCACGTCAGTGAAAGACATTGTGAAGAATTCAGAGGTCTTGGCTGGAACCGGGGATCAGTGCCTCCCGTTCGATGATACCCGCTGCGGAGATGGAGGCAAAGGCACTGATGCTACCCTTACAAATCCCAGGGGTGAGGCTGCTTCTTCTCCACGGGCTTTTTTAAAGGGGTCTTTTTCAAAGGGGCTTATTTAGGCACGCTGGAGACTGCTCTCCTCTCCAATTCATAAAACGCCCTCGGATCTTGCAAGCCTCCCCCAGTCAACTCACAAACGCATCCTAAGGGCTTGCCTCTGGAAATAAGTAGGTATGTCTCAGGCTCAGCCCGTCACGGTTCTTCTTATTGAGGTGGCTGGGAGGAGTGCCAAAGCAGAGGGCTGTAGTGATGGGCACACCAAAAGGCAACAGAATAAAACCACCCATCAATTTTATACCCACTTAGCCACTACTCCTCCTCACCAAATAACGGTGTTTGGTCCTTCCCAATCTGGACTGGATTCACTTACGTTCAGTTCACTGAGGCTTTCTTGGCGTTAAAAAGATAAAAAGTTCTATAAGTGTTGCTATATATATATAAAATAGCAACAAAACCAGCATACAGCTCAGAGATACGTAAATTGAGGTTTATACGTTGACATTATATATATCATGGCATCCAGCTTAAATCCTATAGGGGGATGGATACTGATTTCGATATGGGAATGGTCTAATTCAGCACGACTTCACCTGGCTCCTGGTTAGCTTACTTAATGTGATAAAAGCACAGTCAAATCAGAATAAAAGCGTCACACAGCCTTCATGTCTGTGAGCTAAATTGTTCGAAACAGGTTTAGCCAAACATATGCAGTCCTGTGTGTAGCCAAGGCTTCAGTCTGGCAGTCTCAAGGTAACAAGCTCTGCATATGGAAGATGTCGCTCCCCCCAGCTGTCTGCAGCTCTTCGGGGAAAAAAAAAAAACACACGGAGGGTGTAGAGATGAAATGGAAGATGCTGTTGGTGTAGACGCCCTCGGCAGTGTTTGTGAAGAGGGGCAAGAAGGACGCCCATGCAGGAGTGCTTTTAGAAATGTGGCATTTTTGCCTGTCGTATGTCTTCTTGCCCAGCTGTTAGGATTGCGAGGAGTTATTTATGGGTTCTCGGCTTCGGCATCAATGTGCGGCAGGTTTCCTTTTTCCTTCCATCTGGGAGTGGTGGCTCCCTCCTTCCTCACCACAGCAATTCCAAGCCTATCCCAACTCTTCGTAAAGCAACCCCGCAGCAAAACCTGGGGATCCTTTCACGGGTGGTTTCACAAAGAGCAGGCAAGACGAAGACAGCTGACCTGTTGTTTCTCTTCTTGGCAAGACTTCTCAGGAAGTTGTTTTTCTTGACATAGAGATGACATTACTGTTACTGCATCCAAGAAACCCAAACTGATTTAGTGGCCTTTTGTGTCAGCTCTAGCTGGGATATTTTTTTTTTGTTAAGTGTCGGCTAGTTGTTTCCTGGCAGCATGCAGAAAAATATACCTTGGGAGACTTGCTTTTTTGCCAAAAAGCACTGAAAGCCAAACTGCTACCCTCATAATATTCAAAGGGCTTAGCATGGTTTCCAAGCACTCCACACTCCCATGAGGTGACCATTATATTGGGATGAAGTATTGCCAGAGGCGCAGATACAGAAAGGGAACAGCTACCTGTGGTCAGGTTGTAGTGTAGAAATTGTCTCAATGAAATGAGAGGGCTGAGCGAAAAGAAAATTGAGTGACTTGGGCAGAGAGATTCAGGCAGTCCAGCAGATGAGTCGTGAGATCAGGGAATCCAGAAAGCTGTAATCCAATTTTCTGCACCACTTTGATGTTCAACCCGTGCCAAAAAAAAAAAAAAAANCACAACTTTTGTTGGACCTCCATTCTCCCTTGTACAAGATAAGAGGAATATTATTCATTTCCCTACATGGGTGGATGTTGCAGGGTTTAGATGACTTATGTTTCTGCTTTGCTGTGGGAGACAGAGCTCTGGAGTTCAAAGCTTTCAGCGCTGAAATCCTTCTTGTTGGCAGTTTGAGCTCTCAGGAGGCCGTTCTTCCACCTCAATCATATAACAGCAAAATGCATGCATTCACTCCTCACAGCTCTGAAATTTCACAAAATAGAAGTAAATTGAGGGTGAAAGAGGAAATGACACGAAGCAAAATGGCAACAAGAAAATAATACTCCAGAAAGACCACACTGCCCGGTTGCAGAGAGGTGGGAGTCGACCTGTTCTGTCAAGTAACAGGTGATAGAACAAGAGGAAATGGCCTCAAGTTGCACCAGGGGAACTTTAGATTGGATATTAGGAAGAATTTCTTTACTGAAAGAGTCATCAGGCATTGGAACGTGTTACCCAGGGCAGTGGTGGAGTCCCCATCCCTGGAGGTATTTAAGGGTCGTGTAGATATAGTGCTCAGGGACATGGTTGAGTGGTGGGTTTGTCGGTGTTAGGTTAATGATTGGATTAGATGGTCTTTTCCAATCTAGGAGATTCTGTGATTTTGTAAAAGTTCGTAAACAGTGTTCCCTGATCTGGTTGTAGCCTGAGTTTGCAAAGTCTGCTGAGACAATAGCTTTGGCAGGTGTGACTCACTTCCCATTCACCCCAATAAATGATTAACAGTGAAGACTCACACTGACAATGTAATGTCAGCGGTGTTTATACCTTCACGGCGGTTCGTTCTAGCAGAAAAAAATGCAGCAAATGCTTTTCCTTCATGTGATTGTATTTCATAATAACTCAAAATAAAAATCATTTATTGTGCAAGTAACCAGTCGTCCTCAGGTTACCCTCTGCTTCCCTATCTTGGCAGGGGAATAAACACTCAGAAGTGACTGGTCAGAGGAAATTAAAAAAATGATTCTGTAGCTATAGAGATATCAGCTGGCCAGGGAATGACTTGGAAAGTTCAGTTCTTCAAGAATCACTCTTCATGTGACTTCAGTTTTCAAGGCTAAAGCTATTTTTTGACCGAAGATAATTACTTCATGCGAAGTAGGATTTCTGTATTTTTAGGACATCTTTGCACTTGTACAAAAATTGTAAGGAAACAAGGTCTCGCCTCCATTTTCCTGATGTTTTAATTAGCTGATACTAGCAGCTTGCTGGAAAATACTGAGGGAATACAGTCCTGCCAGATGAAAACGAGCAATTCATGAAGACTGGAGAATCAGTCGTGAGGTGTCAACATATACTTTTGCGTCTACCTTTAGCCTCTTGGACCAGTCAAGCATCCGGTCTACGTAGATTTTTTGGCTCTCTTCTCAATGGAAAGAAACTGATACCCTGAAGGTGGTTCATTCTATGCCAATGCCCATGTCCAAGGTGAGATGAACCACGTTCTGGGAGTGCCGATCTGCTCCTGGAGACGATAGCCTGAAGGATGAGGTCCTGGCCCCAGCTAACACCGTTCAGAATGGTTCTCTGCTTTCTGAGCAGCAGCCTTTTCCCCACAGTTTTGATCACTTCTTCCAGTTCCCACCTCACCTCCCATGAGTTCAGAGTGGATGATTTCATAGAATCATAGAACCGTGGGATAGTTTGTGTTGGAAGGGACCTTCAAAGATCATCTAGTCCAACCTCCTTGCTGTGGGCAGGGACACCTTCCACTAGACCAGATTGTTTGTAGACCCATCCAACCTGGCCTTGAAGACTTCCAATAATGGGACATCGACAACTTCTCTGGGCAGCCTGTTCCAGTGTCTCACCACTCTTGTCACAAAAAATTTCTTCCTTATATCCAATCTAAATCTACCTTCCTACAGTGCCAAACCATTATCCCTTGTCCTATCAATACATTTCTCTGAAGTACCTGCTGGATAGAGGTTCTTGTCTCTCTCCATTGAAGGAGAGAGAACTCCCTTTAGATGATCAGCTTAGACAAGACATTAGGAGGGATAAAACCTACCCCAGGAATGTCACCCTTCCCCTGTCTTTGGTTCCTGTGATAAAGGCAGGCTATACAGATACGGGACAGGTGGACCAGCAGATGCAATAGTGGTGGCAGTTGTTTGGTCAGGGTATTTATCATAGCTATTAGGAACCAGTCTGATTCTTCCAATTCATTTGCCACAGAGCACAGCAAAGCTTTCAGATGCTAATGAATTTCAATATATCCTTGCAAATTAAAGTGTTACCACTTTCTAATTATCATCTGCTAATAATGATCCTCTCCTACAAGCAATCTAAAGAAAAAATTAAAACTCCAGCTTGTCAGAGCATTTGTTTTCATCTGAGTACTCACCAGTGGTTCTCCTCGGGAAAATGTTGTGGCAGAGAAATTACCAAGGAGCCTGCAATTAAGAGAGATTGCGGTGACAGGTCTGACACAATAGGAAGAAGGGACGTGGAGGGGAGGGGGCACCTCATTCATTTAGCACCACAAAAACAATGCAAAGTGAAGTAATTAATCTGGGGACAGATTGCTTCCTTCGCTGTGTCCTGCTGAACGTGTAAACAAAATCTCAGTTGTTCACTAAGTGTTCATGAGTTCGACAGAATTAAAAGAAGAAACTCAACCCTCTGCAATCTGTTAACGTTTTTATTGTCAAATAATAATGCAAAAACCATTTCAGGGAAGACCAGAGGCCGACTGAGCAAAATATCATGTCTCTTATTGTGGCCAGGGGCGATCATAGAACGGCGTTTCCCTGCTAACCCTCCAGATTTTAGTCATAGACAGTCGGGGCACTTTCTGAAGAGGTTGCACCTGGACCTATGCGTAGATGCCACCATCAATTTGTCTAGAAACCTCCTTGAACACTTAGTTTTTTCCTTCCAGACATCCTGGGCTAATATTTTCCACAGTGGTTTTTTTTGTAGCCATGGCATGAAAAAGTGTGGTCTTTTTGAGGCCAAATCATTGTTTTCTGTTCTCTCTGTGCCTTTCTTAACCCATTCCTGTCTTCTAGCTCCCTCCTTGACCACTGCCGAGCACAAAGCTGATCTTTGCAGAAAACTTTTCACAGGAATTCCGAAACCTTTTTCCCGTGAGCTGTTTTACAGCTTATCATTGCGTATGGGTAGTTAGACTTACTCCTTCTCCTGTGAATTACTCCTCTTGACATTGATTTTCATCGGCCATTTTATCACTCAGTCATTCAGCATCCAGCCAGACAAGAAAGCTCCAAACTTGGATTCCTTTGGCACCTATTTTTTTACTTAAAAGAGTTTTTCCCCCCGCTTTTTTTCCTACGTAGAGCTACATGTGCCCTTTTAGTGGTTCGTCTTCTAGAACAAACCCACCGTGTGTCCCCATAGCTATTTGCCGCGTAACGTTGTGCTGTCACTTCCTCGCACGACAAGGTCCTGGCATTTCAAGCAAATGTCATCGCGGCACAGCTCAGTGGTGTGATGCACAGGGTGCTACACGCCTTTGTTTCTTTTGGGAGCTCCGACTATCCAAGAGCTACCAGCATGATTTCATAACGTGTGTATTTCGTGTCTCAGAGCTTAAAGTTTGGATCTGCCACACTACCTGGGTGGTGGCAGCAGATGTTTTTTCTCAGTAACTGTGAGACTGAACTTCGAGCTGTGTGCTGAAAATCGTTAATTCCCTTATGTTCCTATGGAAACACGAGAGGAGCCTTCTGCCAAAGCAAGCCAAGGCCTTTGGCTTTACATGCCTAACATGTGAATTACCCATTTCTGTGCCCATTTGGAGGAGCCAGCTCCCAGCGCTGGAACTGTGCCATCATCAGAAAGCAAACACAGAAAGGTCCAATCTAACCTCTGCAATCTGCTGCGAAGAAACCGCGAGGTGCTTCTTCCCCTCTCCGCAGAAGTCATCCATCCAAAGACACTTTGTGGGAGAGCGGGGCTCCTTTTCGCAATTAGATTTGATTCCAAGACAATCAGCGAAAGTCAGGAAGGGATGGGAGCCGTTGCTGTGTGAGGGGCATGTGCGAATGGGAATTAAAGGCTTTGGCACGTGCGAATGGGAATTTAAGGCTTTGACAGATTGAAAACTCTGTTACCCCGCAGAACATCGTAGGGAATGCAAGGCAATTGAGATTGCTTAGCCTCTGTGAAAGAGGGATAAGCAGAGAAGGGCTCTGTGATAAGAACACATGCACACGCCCTGGAGCAGGGTGATAAGTGGCAACTTTGCTCTCCCGCTTTAACTTATTGGGGTGTGCCAGCTCTTTGTCTAAGCTGGAATGTAAAATAAAGTTGTGCTCTATCAACTGATCAGAGCTGGCTTGAGAGCCGAGGTGCCTACAGGTTCCTATTACTGTAACCAGTTAATCAGAGCAGCCATCAGGCCTCGGCACTGAGCACCGTGAGCGACTGTCACCACACACTGCTGATAAGTCCAATCCAATACATATGGAACTAGCTAAGAGAGAGCATTCTGCCTCATTTAAAATCACATTATCCAGCCTGCCACCCTTCGCTGGCTTTTGGCCTGTCACACAGGCTAATGGACAGGCGCCCTGAAAAATACTCGTCGTGAACCTGGGAATGGGTAAGAGCCTCTTGTGTTTGACAAAGGCCAATTAAGATCAACTAAACCTTCTATTGTGCCTCTTCCAAAAAAGCACATCTACCATATTGCTTAAAGAGCTCGGTTGGATTGCTGCTTGTCGAGCAAACACCAACAAACGTTACAGAATGTGCCATTCGGTGGGAAAAATAATGAGAGGAGCAGCAACCTTCAACAGCAGATGCCAGTGATGGGTGACGTGTGCCGATATCCTGGATGACTCATTGAACGTTGTGCCACCAACTGGGGCACAATGCTGACAGATCTCACGGTAGGTAAAGACAACTCCCTGAAGGCCACGGATGCCAGAGAGATACGGCTGCTTATACCGCCCGATCCCTCCGCCGGCTTTTGACAGAGTGCTAAAATACAACCGATGTGTTTATATTGGATAAGGAGAGTAAATGGCCGCCACTGCTGTGGCTTCTCCTGTAGCATTCAGATGTGCAGCAGGTACCTGCCGCTCCTCTTCAAGGTTCTTTTTTCGTGGTCCTGCAAAGATCAGTCCTGGCTTGGCATGAATTAAACACAGGTATTGGAATGTAGGACTAGAAGCAATCTTTTGGGTCATTTAGTTGTGTCATCCATTATCTCAGCAATCCTGTCATATAATCCCCTCCAAAATTAATGAACTTCATCTTAAAAGCTGCAAGTAATTTTTTTTCCACACTGCCCTAGAGGCTATTCTGAAACCTCACTGCTCTGAGGGTCGAATACCCAATCCAGGTCAAAATGATGCCCTTCAGACAGGGAGATCCTACGAAGAACTAAGGAAAATGCTGGTTTTACCTCCTAGTGAAAATACACAGCTTCCATTCAACTCAGTGAGCTGAAACGTCCGTTCCCTGACTCCTAATCGACTTTGAAGCAACAGTTTGCAACCCAGTCTGAATGCCTTCCTTTACCTCAGCTCAACGGAGAAGTTTGTTCTCTCTCTCAAACAATGACTTAGTCCTGAGGTTTTTTCCTGCCGTTCCTTGCAGGCTAGATTATCTTCTGTGGATTTCTGTGTGACCCAATGTGATCCATTTTTCCACGTGTCATCCACCTCCACGGCTTCCAGCCCATGCAATAGTTACAGCGCTGGCTGAAGGCCACGATTTTAATTGCCAAAGCAATCAGGGGATTAGTCCCTGCTACGCGAAAGTCTAAAATTTCTGATCTGCGAACCGCTGCATCTGTACTTCGCAGCGTAGCTCACAGCGGATGAAGACGGAGGGTAAATGTTTCAAATGAGGGGATCTGGCTGCAAAACAGCGTTTTGGAGAAACACGGGATCCGATCGCTTCTCAGAAGCATTCTCAAAGCTTTCTGCCTGAAACAGATTTTCCATCATTTCTGTCACTGTGATGACAGCCAAAAAAAACGTTGTAGTGAGGATTCATCTCACTAATTTAATCTGTCTACAGTATAAATGTTTCCTTTGGAGGTATTCGCTGTAGTCTCCTTTTATAGTCAGCGGGGAGGAAAAGGTGTTTCTGGAAGGATTCATATGATCTCTTATGGATATCTGCTTTAGGGTGATATGAGTTGCACCCTAGAAGCGGGTTTGTCTCCCCACTGATTGGAAAAGCTCCAGATATTTGCTTGGACGCGCAGTGCCGATGTCTGCTTTTTGTGATTGGTACCCCGCTAGCGAAAGAAACCAAACGGGGAGATCCTAATATTCCTATATTCAAGCGGAATTTTCACTTGCATGGAAAAGGGCGTTACAGGCTTCTACATTCTTTTACTGTTCCTTTACATTCTTTTAGTGTCTTTAAGACACTCAAATATTATGCTGAGCGGCATTCTGCCACAATAGGGTAGATGAGATGGATGACTCTATTAGTATCTGTGGAGTTATTTTTAATTTATACTAGCATAAAACAGAGGTGAATGGGGCCCTTAACTTCTTATTCCTGCCTTAGTCATGGGCTTTCTCTGTGACCTTGTGAAAATTGCTTTATCTGTTATTTTCCCGTTACGTAAAATTAGGATGATCACGCTCACAGACTGCTATGAGGTCTAATTAGCAAGCTTAAAGCACTACGAAATCCTCTGATGGAAGATGCAGAGTATAGCTAGGCTGGGATAAAGAGGATTAAAGGAGGTTGTGCTACCGTAACAAATACTTGAGAAATGACGCTTAGGGGGAAGGGAAACGGCACATACCCGCAGGTGAGGAAATGGGAGTCAGCGGTCTGTAACTGTTGTCAGCAGACCTCAGATCCACTGACGGGAGTATGTCTACAAAGGAGGTTTGGACAATGAAGTGAATCACCTATCAGAGTTCAGAAACAGCTGAAATACTATAGATTAGTTGGATTATCCCAGGAAAAACCCTTCCACATTTATCCATCTGGGATTTGATTGACCTGATGGATCTTTCACAGCCTCTTCATCACCGTTTCTGAAAGATTCACCAGGGTAACCTTTCCATGGGCACGGCTTAATATTCATACCATGAGCAATAACACCATGTTTCTGAACATGCAAGACACGTAGTTATTAGAGAACCTTTTCCTTTCAGCGGTTCACCGAATGCCATGCCCTTTTCCAGAAGCCAGCAGGGATTTCTAAATTGCACCACGTGACAGTTGGAAGTGCCTTCCGTGGAATGGTGCCAGCTCAAAGCTCCTGATAACCAGGACTCCCGCATGTCCAACTCTCATCTCGTCCCTTTTGAATGCCATAAAATATATTGCTCCCAACCAAACCAGCGCTCTTACTCTTGTATGAGCGCAAACCAGACATCATCTTCCATTCGTCTCGTCATTGTCAGGTTGCCATTCCTTTCTGACTGTCTTGCTTTTTCCCTCCCTAGGCATCACCGTGGACAAGTTTGGGCTGATTTACTTTGTGGATGGCACTATGATCAGGCGGATTGATCAGAATGGGATCATCTCAACTGTGTTGGGTTCCAATGATTTGACATCTGCTCGGCCTCTCAGCTGTGACTCTGTCATGGACATTTCTCAGGTAAGACAATGTTTTGGTTGGGTTTCTACAGAATAGAAGCCTGTGCCTTCACCCTATCTGCATGTCTGTGTGCCTCCCCAGGTGTGACAAAGAGGTAAGGGCTCAAGGAAAGCTAAATCTTTTGAGGGTGGCAGAGCACTGGCACAGGCTGCCCAGAGAGGTGGTGGAGTCTCCCACTCTGGAGACATTCAAAACCCACCTGGACACTGTCCTGTGCAACCTGCTGTAGGTGACCCTGCTCTGGCAGGGGGGTTGGACTGGATGATCTCCAGAGGTCCCTTCCAACCCTGACTGTTCTGTGATTCTGTGATCTCTATGTATTTTGTGGTATCAAAATGACTGGTTCAAACAGAATCATCCTGACCGAAGGAAAGACCTAACTGACCTAACTCCGAGATCTCTGGGGAGAGAGATTTCAAAGATGTCCCAGCCACAGAAGAGACTCCTTTCAGAGCTCTGGAGCAGCTGGGAGGCACAGATTCCTGGGAAGGCAGGTTTCATTAGGCTCAGTTCTCAAGAAACTAGTTGCTTTAAACTAAAAAAGACCAGGCAGCAGTACTCGTTTTAGTAGTGCTATATGCCGTGCTCCGTTATAACAACTTGGCTAAACATGGCTTTTTTTCTTTGCTTCCCCCCATCCTAATTCGGCCCAGCACAATTTTAGACCTGAATCAAATTAGCATCTAGGAAATACTGATTGGAGGCTGTGGTGCCAAAATTAGCAACAGCAGGAAAACAAGAATCTTGAATTGCATCAGATTGCAAATTGGTTGCAGCTACCATCACGCTGGGCTTTTAAGTCCTGCTGCTTAAAGGTGGAGAGAGGGGGGGAAAAAAAAAAGTCAAAAGAGGAAAAGAAATCTCAGTTTGATGATTGCTTTACTTCTGGATGGCTCAGAAGAGAAATCCGTTACAACCCAGCACTCGATTTTGTGAGGCACTGGCCAGCCTGTCAAATTGTGCCAGTTTAGAGACAGTGTCCTTTGAAACCTTCGTGCCGCTCGTCGTTCGCCTGGCTGCAGGAACGCTGCCCTCCCCTATGAAAATAGAGATCATAGCTGGAGGGCTGAGTGCTGTTATTCAGCCACAATAGATGTCAATGGGGTTTCCTTTTTGTAACTACCTAGATAATTTCTGTGCTCCCATACGGAATCTGTTCTTCTTGTTTTTCCCTCTAATTTGAAAAGATTATTTTTGCTTCTTTGCAACTGGTTCCCACTGTCCTCAATTTATGAACAAGCTGAAATTATGAGTTTAAAAGCTCTCATGCCTTCTATAGAAGCAAAATTTGCTGGTTAAAGGCCATCTTGTAGTACGTTTCTCATCTTACAGGCATAGTTTTTTCTTTATGTGAATTTGAGGGGCAGTTACAACAAGACCATTGTGGATTCAGGCTTTAAAAATTATTTTCTTGCATGTTATGGGCTTATATGTTTACCAATGTCATGTTCAGAGACTTCTGAGATGAGCTAAAGTGTATCAGCTGAAGACTTTTTCTTTCTCTCCACAAAATGACAGGAGCCGTTTTTAGATTAACCTGTACTGTGATGGGCAGATTAACCACTACTGTACTGGACAAACGCACTGAAGACAAGTTTAATTAAAAAAAAAAGCCACACAAACAACAGAAACAAACAACCCAAACCAGGCAAAAAAAAAAAAAAAACAACAAAAAACCAGCTTGGGAAGTAGCTTTTCATCATTTACAGTGGCTCGAAAGGTCTTTTCTGTCAGGTCCCTGAGGCTCCCTGGGACACGAAGACATGAAATATTTAGCTGCCGATGTTGACAAGGAATGGTTTTTAAGAAATTGAAAATTCCCTTGTCAGTTCAGAATAAACTCAGCTCTTGATGCTAACTCAAGGCTGCGGAGCTTAAAGACCACTGGAAGGGATGGAGGCATGCATTATTAAAGAGAAAACCACGGGCTATAATGTTTTACTACAGGAAGGGTTAAAATAGGCCAGGAGCTGAGAAAAGGAAGGAGATTTTGCAAACAGAGAACCAGACTAGGCAGAGCTCAGCACACTGCTTAGCCATGAAAATTAAGTTTCACAAGCCCAGCCATTAGAAGGCACCATAAACTCGATACTTCGCATCTGATAGTCTTTAAAATAATAGTAAAAAAAATATTGAAAGGGGATTTAAACATTAATAGAAGCATCAAAAGTAAAGCATGGCTGTGGCAGAGGTCTTCAACTACAGGCTTTAAAAACAGGAAGCTCCTGTGCGCCTCTGGAGCTTACCTGGTCTCTTCTTGTTCTTGGTTTTAAATAAAAGCACAGTGAGAGATGGTTTGCTGGACTTGAGCCTCCTTCCAATAAGGTTACCACCTTACAGATGCAAAATACCCCCTCGAACTTGGCCACCTCAGACAAATGAGAAGCAGCAGCAACTGAGGTAGATGGTGGGAGAGGAAGGTTTGAAACAAAGAACCGGGGAGATCCTGGAATTGCACAGCTTTGAGTGTGCCCACATCCCAGAGCTCTCAGTCACAGCACATCGCGTGTTTGGGTACAGAGGAAAAAAACTCACGGGTGCAGGGAAAACAGTACAAAGTGGCCAGCTTCTCAGTTACCTGCTAGGTATCAAGTCCATCTGCTCTAACACAGAGTTGCCTGGCTGCCTAAAAGGGAGTATACAACCAAAATAGCTATTCTTTCAAACTAGTTGAAAATCTATTTAAAAGCCTGGCTGGAGGTGACCAAGAACATTCTTCACAGTTGTTCGTTTCCAATCACCCTTCACACTTCTACTATGGGGAAGATGCACCATTAGGAAAACATCTAAGCATTGGCTGGTTCCTATCAACACAACGTTGACTCAATTTTTCTACATAAACCCGAAATAAAACAAAATAATCAGAGAAATGCACCCTTTACAGTCCTTCATAAAAAAAAAATTAAATTACCCTGAGTTCTGTTGGTAAACTTTTCTTAGGTTTGGCAACTAAGAGTAGACTCACTTGAAAAGAGAGTGTATTGCAGAAGTAGAGCTGGAAATAGAGACCTGTTAGTGCTCACTCACTTACGGTGTTACCAGCCACTTTTCCAGTTTATTCGTGTACGTGGATTATCAGTGTAGGACTATGATGTGTCACTATTACTTGGGCCCATTCTTCCATTATGCTAAAAAAAACCAAAACCGTGAAAACCACTGTGAAGATACAAGTATTTTGTTCCGCAAATTGAAATTGCCTGAATTTCTTGTGAATTGCTGTTTTGCATTTTTGCAGCGTCAAGCAGAAAATAGGTGGGTATAACTTAGACACGTACACATGCTGACACAGCTGCCAGTTTTGTGTCTATCCCTCCTTGTAATTTACCCAGAGGAGCCGTGCCACTTTTCTGGAAAATCCTTTAGTAAAAGGATGATTGTTTTGTTTGACAGATTTCACAGTCCCGGGAATCGGGTCCGGGCTCCGTCAATTCAAAGAGCATGGCGTGGTTTGGAGAGGGGAAATCCCACTTGAATCTTTGGGTCTTCTTGTTTGCTGCTGCGTTCCCCGGGCACTGATGCCCCTTCCCACAGCCCCTGACACCTCACACAGAGGTGGAGAAGCAGAGAGAAGCCGTGGTACAGAGCAAGAGCTGAGGAGGGTCAACCTCTGCTCGTCACCCGGCTCCCACCACTGCTGCAATGCAGAATGTGGGTGTCCATGTGTGTCTCCCTCATGTGACAGGGAGCTAAGCCCCCTCACTCACACCAGAGTTGTGTCCTCTATGGCCAGCGTAGCAAGCAGTAATAATTAGTTGTGTTTCTTTTACACTTTCTCCCTTTAATCCATGTTGAAACACCCCCGTTGCGATTGATTTATAGCAATCATGCAGTGAAAAAAGGTCTTGCTATAATAATTTCCTTGGTTTGTTTTACCATTAAGGTTCGTCTAGAATGGCCCACGGATCTGGCCGTCAATCCGATGGATAATTCGCTGTATGTGCTCGACAATAACGTCGTGTTACAGATATCTGAGAACCACCAAGTGCGCATCGTGGCGGGGAGGCCCATGCATTGCCAGGTGCCAGGCATGGATCACTTTCTCCTTAGCAAGGTGGCAATCCACGCCACCCTGGAGTCTGCTACCGCCTTGGCCGTCTCGCATAATGGGGTCCTGTATATCGCTGAGACCGATGAGAAAAAGATCAACCGCATCAGGCAGGTCACTACCAATGGAGAGATTTCTCTCGTTGCCGGTGCGCCAAGCAGCTGTGACTGCAAGAACGATGCTAACTGCGACTGCTTCTCGGGGGACGATGGCTACGCCAAGGATGCCAAACTCAATGCGCCGTCGTCCCTTGCGGTGTGTGCAGATGGGGAGCTGTATGTCGCCGACCTTGGAAATATCCGAATCCGCTTTATTCGGAAAAACAAACCATTCCTCAACACGCAAAATCTATATGAGTTATCCTCACCCATAGACCAGGAACTCTACTTGTTTGACACCAGTGGTAAGCACCTTTATACTCAGAGCCTTACCACTGGAGATTATCTTTACAATTTTACTTATTCTGGAGATGGAGATATAACCCTGATCACTGATAACAATGGCAACTTAGTCAATATCCGAAGAGATTCCACGGGGATGCCCCTCTGGCTGGTGGTCCCTGATGGCCAAGTTTACTGGGTGACTATTGGTACCAACAGCGCACTCAAGAGCGTAACAACACAGGGGCATGAAGTGGCCATGATGACGTACCACGGCAACTCCGGTCTCCTTGCCACCAAAAGCAATGAAAATGGTTGGACAACATTTTATGAGTAAGTATATTATAAATATTGTGCTGCTGACTTCATTCTGTGTTCTCTGAACCATGCAAGATTGATAGAATTTAATTCCCTGAATGGAATTATTGTCCAAATAAAATGGCCAGAACAGAGAATATTAGATCTCACACAAACACTTTGTTCTAGAAGTAAGTGCATTAGAGTTTGAATAAACTCCCTCTACCAAGTCAAGAGTCAGACAGAGTTTCTGCTGAGGTTTTCTAAATCGACTAAGTAGTTTGGACACCGAGTTCTCCTTAACTGTAGTTGGGACTGGGGATTTAGGCTGCATGTCAGAGAAGTTTGCTTGGCTTTGAAAACCTTGGAAATGTGAAAGTTCCATCAGATCTTCTTTTTTTTGCAGCTTTTCACCTGCTTCCTATGCTGCGGTGTCTTTTTTGAGCTTGTTTGAAATAGCTGATGTAGAATGACAACTGGCAATGACTAATGACAGCTTGCTCAGAAAACGATTCTGTAATTAACGGACTGCGCGGTTTCTGTTGTTGTAACTGACCTCACTAAGCTTTAAAAATAGTCTCAGAGGTGTTCAAGACCATCCCTGCCCCAAAGAGTTTTTGAGCTGAGGGAGGACAGGATGCATTGAAAAACCTGGAGATGGCAGTGACCTGAAGTTTTGTACTTCTTTTTTGTATTCCTGTCAGCAATTCCCTGCTTATAAATACCATGAAGACAACACACTTCTGATGTCAAACAGGAAAAAGATAGATAACTGAATGAAGAGCATCTAGAAGGATGGTCTGCAAATTCATCCTGCTGTTGAGAACCCTTTCCCCTCCCTCTTCCTTAGTTTCATTTTTATTTTCGAGTCTAGCCTCTTTGAAGCGCTCCTTTTAGTGCATAATTTCCCATATGGTTTGAATGGGTACATGGAAGTGTTCGGCTACCATAATAATAGACCCATTGTAAGAGTCCAATTTGGCTAGAATAGACAGTTCCCAAGATTACAAAGAAAAAAACTGTAAAAAAACCCAAAAAATAAAAAAGAGACTCGGGGCAGGAGAGGTGGCTAAACCCACGTATTTATGTGTTAGACACGCAGCTGCTTTGGTTCTTTCTTTAAAATGTTCCAGGCCCAGTTTCAAATTTCTTTGCTCAATCCTCGCTATTACTGCTCCTGCCTCAAAAAGAACCGATGGAAACTCGGTGATGAATCTTTTGAAAGGTTATTTGCATTCCATCAACGTTCTGCTTGCGATTACTACAGCAATATTCCTCAGTGAATCAAAGTTAATGCCCTTCCATCTCTTACATTGAATTTGCTCGAGGGAGGCTTTAGGGAGGAGAGACAGGGGGTTTGCTCTATAGGAGCGGAAGCCGGCTGTATTGTCACGACCGTTGCGCTAAATCAAGGAGATATTTTCTTTTTGCAAAGAACCCAATAGTTCCTGTGCTTGAAAACAGATGTAGCCGTGGACAGCGAGGCAAACTAAACATTACAGCTAATAATTGTCAGATTTATACCTCAAACATAATCTTTTATTTAAAAGTGCGACTGAAAATATAAAGGAGATAAAATGAGACAGACGCTAAAATCCAACTTACTCTGTGGATGTATTTATAACCGTGATCCATTATTTCTTGCTATCCAGCAAAATGGAGCATTTGTGAAAGTCATCGCTCTGGTCCTTTTATGCACTTCACAAGAGTCATAAGAAAGCTTTTTAGAGCTAAATGGAAGACAGTATTCTCCAGTGGTTAGACTATGGAAATCTTGACTTGAGCAAGTCAGCACTATGTGATAACACAGCATCACTGAAAATAGAATTGGGAATGTGTCTTCAGAGATAACTCATCCAAACCTGTGATCAGTTATCTCTATTTAACTGTTCCTGACAGATTCTGATGCAACTTTATAGAACTACAGGGTAAAAGTCTGTATCTGAATTAGTTACCTCAGCCTCCCTTTGTAGGCAGGGGAGAGAAACGGGCACTTTCAAGGTGAGTTTCTTATGAGTTATGTCAGGTATCTGCTTTAGCATGAGATGAGACGATGTGCATTCTGAAATTTTCTCTCTGTAAAGGTGATCCAGAATGATTAGCTCAGATACGGGTGTATACATTGCAGATGTCTACAATTTGGTCTACAAAATGGATCCTATCAAAGTCATCTAAGTTATTCACAAATACTGCTAGTGATAACAATGTATTTCCCTATCTTATTGTTATTGGTAGAAAGGTTTTTT
>RSEF01000001.1:218694623-218715149 GCA_003993805.1 Himantopus leucocephalus | reverse complement strand
AAAGCAACTAACTCCGCAGAAACGGCTGCTTCGTATCTCTTCAGAGCGCGTAACCACAGGGCCCCAGCGTCTCCTTCCAAAACATTGTTGGTACTTGGCTTGCAGGGCTGGAAGATGGGAGAGAGAATTCTGCCTCTGAACACCCACCAGCTTAGAAAGAGCCAGCGTGTCAGGAACCTTGCACTAACTCCCTGCAGCTCTGGAGTGACATTTAAAATCCAATACTCGGTTGTGCAGCACTTTCCCCCCCCCGCCCCCCCGCCTCCTCCCTACGACAGTGAGGCTGTCACTAAATTGTTTGTTGAACAAGTTGAGTGTTATTGGCCACCAGGGGACTCTGGGTGACCTCTGGCATATTGTGGAGCTGCTGCACCTGAATCCAATTTCTCTTTTGTTTTGTTTGGGGTTGGTTTTTGGTTTTTTTTTTTTCCTTCTCTTTTGTCTTGTTGAACTGTCAGGTAATTGCTGGAGCCAGAACAACTCTATTTGCAGGGAGGGGTGTTTTGGAGTCGGCGCTTGTATTGTTAACTACATCATATTATTAACTACCCTTCTCTCTATCTCGTGAGCACTGTGCCTCCAGGAAGGGTCCTGTTTTCTGCAGTGCCCATTACAGGCTGTGCTGGAGGAGCAGCATTTGGCATCCCTTACGGAGCAGAGTTTTGGAGGCAAGGGCTGCTGTGGGATGCTCAGCCAGGGAGTGAGCTGTAGGGCTGTGCTTTCTGGCAGCTTCTCCCAAGGACAAGCTGTTTGAGGGACTGGCTCTGCCAGTGTTCATCATTCAGGGAGAGCATCCTCACATTGCAGGTGCTTTGTTCTGGGCTTGGGCCATCATTCTATCTGCACGTCTGTCCATCAGCCCCTAGTTATGTTTTGCAAAAGCAGTGGCCAATTTTCACTGGAACTGATGCGGGGAAGGGAGCTGAAGTCTCAAAGACATTAACCATGGAATCACAGAATCATAGAATGGTTACAGTTGGAAGAGACCTTAAAGATCATCTAGTTCCAACCCCCCTGCCATGGGCAGGGACACCTCCCACCAGCCCAGGTTGCTCAAAGCCCCGTCCAACCTGGCCTTGAACACCTCCAGGGATGCGGCACCTACAACTTCCCTGGGCAACCTGGGCCAGTGCCTCACCACCCTCAGGGTAAAGAACATCTTCCTAATATTTAATCTAAATCTCCCCTCTTTCAGTTTAAAACCATTACTCCTCGTCCTATTGCTACAGTCCCTGATAAAAAGTCCCTCTCCATCTTTCCTGTAGGCCCTCTTGAAGCTTTATGAAAATTGATGAGCAAGAGGGGGAGGCAAATTCCCTTATTTCCCCACAGATGGAAATCTGCTTGATGAGCTCAGCTTCGTTATCCCCCTCCAGCTGTGTACACTGGCAGGGTGGAGGAGAGCTGTCCTCTAAACCCAAGAGTTAGCACTCGTGTTTTGCCCATTGCTAACCAATCAGCATCTACAGCACTGGGCTTGCTGGCCAGTCGCTCACCTCCATTGTCCCAGTTGCATTCATGGTTGGCAGTTTGCTCAGTGGGCACGTCGCCTCTCAGCCGACCTGCGTGCAGTGCAGCCGTGCTGATGGGTACGGGCCTGATAAGCTGTGGTGGTTGATGGGCTCCTGCTGCACCTCCACCAGCTGGGAGTTGGTAGGGAACATCCAACTGGGGACTCATCATCAGGTGATGGCCAGGCGGGATGGAGGGAAGAAGCTGATTTCTGAAGAATTGTTTTATTAACAGAGAGCTAGGGGGTGAATAAGAAGGAGTTAATGATGAAGAATATTTTGGAGAAGTCACAACTTCCAAGCCTTTTGGAAGAAGTGGCTTTCTGTGTTGTAAGCCATATGGTGGTAAGAGAAACACCTATCTGTGTATAATGGCACAAGGATATAGAGAAACTTGGAAACATGTTCACGTATTTCACATCTTGGATCCTTGATGGGAAATTAAAGCTTTCAGTCTCACACTGGAAGGCAGTATTTAAAAACAACAGATGACAGTATCTGGCTATGGTATTTTGAATCCTCAAGAGGTGCCGGCAAAATGCAAGAGGCTATTCAGAGATGTCTGTAATGTGCCGTTCTCTTGAGCTCTGTGCAGCAGCGAACAAATGATGAAGGTCATTCTCTTCTCTCCAATGGGTTGTTACTAGATAAAGTGAAATGTCACCTAAGGACATCTGATTAAAAAAGGCTGTGAGGAAAAACAAACCCAGCAGATTTGTCACTCACATCTAGCAACAAATATTGAAATAAAATAACGATGAATTCCCTTCTTTCTTCCATAAAACTGTTTTTATGGATACCTTGGTTTACAGTTGCTAAAAGCAGCAGCATTTTTTAGAGAATAACACACGCCGCTGCAGCCTTGGATGGAAATTTTCTGTTTCTCTTCCTTGCCAGTTCATTAAAACGAGTTCTAAGATGAAACAGAAATGGTAATTTCAAAGTCAGGGATAGACTGCCTCTTTGAACTCGTATAATCTGTTTGCCTCCACCTCCTGTATATTCCCAGCAGCGCATACAAGCTGGCTGTACTCTGGTTTGCCTGAATTTGTTGGGTGGGGTTTTTTTTTCTGTTGGATGTGTTTGCTTTTCCTTTAAAAAAGTGCTGTTCCCAAATACGCTCTTCTATCAAAGAAATGCACTCAAAAAGTCATTTCAAAGTCATCCTGGGCTCGTTTTCAAGATAAGAGGGATGTGTTTAGTTAGTGTAATAGTTAAGTGACGATGATGTTCAGCATTACAGCACATGTCTGATCTCCTGCTTCCCTACGTGACAAAAGATGGGGAAAACCCAGAAGGCCTGTAGCCAGTCCCCAGTGGAAAACCCTTTGGATGTGATTTTGTTCTTGATTAAGACACCTAAATTTAGGTCTCTGTCTGTGAACTTGGTATCCAAGCTTCCATTATGCCAGCAGAGATCTACAATGGACTCGCTTGCTGGTGCCATTTGAGATACTCTAGAGTTTCCTGCACTTCCTCATGTCTACAGCATGGATTACCTGTATCCTTCTAGAGCAACAACTGGTGGCCCAGCAGAGCTCCCCGTAGTGTCAAAAATGATGTTCAGCACCCCCTATCTGGGTGACTTGTCAGTGGAACCCACAGGACAGCTCAGATCATCAGCTGCTAGGAGCTAGGATTGAATTCAAGACATGTAGACATGTAGAGACATTGAAGACATGTAGATGTAGGTGTCTCCATGTGTGCTAGATCTGTGCACCCACTGTAGTCTGTCAACATCTACATCATGCAGGAGGTGGACCTCACTTAAAGGGCTGTCAGCCTGCTAGGCGTTAATTTTAGACCGAGCTGAACACACTGTAGGCCCCATTGATGGTGCAGTGTAGGGGTTTGATTCGGTTGCCCGTTCAGGGGCTGGGTAAGGAAAGTGGCCTCCAGGTGCTACTCCAGAAGGGCAAATATCTCCCAGAGCTTCTTCAGTTTCTCACTGCCCTACGCGGATGCTGAAGGCATTCTGGGGCGTCTCAGAGCACACTAAACATCTGTGTGTGGGCAACTGAAACAGTCCCGCAGTCAACACTGACTCTGATGTGCATGAGAAGGCTGGGACAGCCACAGACTGATAGGCAACTTCTCAGTTTCTTTGCCAACGAAGGTGGTTCAAGCCCCCAACTTCACAAACCTCCCACCTACAGTGTCTTTAAGCAGGCACATGACTGGAGGTAAAGAGATTCCTAATTCTGTGGCTTCGGTCAGCCATTTTATCTGTGTTTTAGCCACCAGGAACGGTGCCAGTGACAGTCCTACAGTTGCACATGCAACATGAGAAATGCTTTCCCATTATAGCGGAGGAGATGTCCTGGATAGAGACTAAGAGGACCCCAACAAGGCCGTTGGCCTGGTATCTTATGTGGGTGTCCTTAGGCAGGAAAGGACAGTGCCATGGCTGTTAGATCATGTGTAATCCCGTAAACCTCCAAGTCCTGCCAGTAGCAGGGTGGCTGCTGCTTATTTTCTTTCTAAATGGCATCCCGATGAACAGTGGAGCTGTGGAAATTGAATGACTTCATATAATATCGCAAAGGCAGTATGTAACTAGATCAAGGAAAGGACCAGTATTCTATTATTGGGTCATAAATCAGAAACAAAAAAAATAAAGACTTTAAAAGTCAAGGTTTCCTTTTATAATGGGCAATTACTGATCTCAAATTCAAAGCTATGGAGAATTTGACCATAAAATGGAAAATTGAAAATTACCTCAGGCCAGAAGGTCCCAGGGACTGGGCTACGGAGCTTGAGGAAGGTAGATCATGGCACAGCTGTTGACCGTGATACCTCTTGTACCACAGCACATGCCAACCCGGCTACAGTCCTTCCTGAATTAATGGCAAACCCAAGGACACCATCCACCCTTAAATTCTGTTGTACAGCTGTTGTCCTCACAAGGCTCCCTAACGCCATTGTAGAGTATGCCTCTACAGCTAAGTGAAAGAAGTCCAAGACCAATCCCTGGTCCTGAGGCTGCGCAGAAGTGACCTGGAGAGTTAGGAAACACGTCTTGGAGAAAGCAGTTGGAGGAGTCCAAAACCGAACCAGGAGTTAAAGTAAAATTTACCCAGTGTGACTAATAAGAGGTGCAATACAACATCTCACTGTCTTTAGCAGTATTTACTTCTAAAATTTTATAAAGTTATATTATTTATAAAAATTTTATTTTATATTTAGCAGTATAAACATATGGTTATGTCCCGCTTGTCCAAAGCACAGTAGATTGTCATATCACACTGTCTGTCTTGCAGCATGAGCAGGTTTTCAGAGCTCGTTGCAAACTCACTTTTCATTTGGGATAGGAAGAAAAGACGAGGGAGTGGTGTCCGGACCCACTGGTTTATTGGGGCAACCTAATTTGGAGGCACTCACAAGGGTTCTATACCTAATAATTTGCTCAGAATTGAAAAGGCGATGGAGTTCCTGCAGTTCATCAAGAATAAGGTGATGAAGACAACATAGAAGGGGAATGGGGGAGATTTCTGATAAGAATAATTCTCCCATGCCCAGTGCTGTCTGACCTCCCAGAGGTCCCTTCCCCAAGGTGATAATCAGTAGATGATGCAGTTAATTCCAGGGACCCCTTATCACTCAACTGCTGGTAAAAATGGTGATGTATATATAGATGGTGCTATATAAATGACCACAGACCAACATAGCGCAGAAGATCTGATTTGTATCCTTGAATGGAGTTCGCACAAAATGGTGATGCAACATGCATAATGAGAACTGGCTTTTCCTACCACTTGTAAAAGTTACTGAGGTGATTTGGAAGAGCAACGCAGCGTGTTGGACAGTGGGGAGGGACCACCTAGAGTCAATCCATATGAGGTGCACCTGAGAAGAATACCTCCCCATTTAAACCTCTCTGAAGAGGAAATCGCTAACCAAGGCTGTGCGGTATGCGCTTATTTAGAACGGTGTTTCATGGAGCCGAGAAGCCTAATTGCTTCATGTCCATCATCAGTGACATCTACATTAATTATGTCCATTTTCTGCATAATTAGAGCACTTGTGCAGTTGGCAGGGGAGCTGAGTTTGGCTCCCTAGCAGTCTGTTAATTATATCACTTTCTAGGCTGCGTGCGAGATCCCCCACAGGGCAGTATGGGGAGAACCAGAAAGAGCTCCTCTTCCATAGGTGACTGGTTCCTGCTCCAACGACGATGCTGTTAATCAAAAGGGTAAAAGGAGGAGCTACGCCAGCCTGCTTGGCACTTTGAATAAAAGTCAGTCCTGGGTATTTTAATGCTTTGCAACCCAAAACGTGCTCTTGAACTCATGTGCCTCTGTTCCTTTACAGTTTTCTGCTTTATAGAGCAAAACTGCTCATAGCCTCTGGGCAAGCTGCAACGCTAAATCCTTTATTTTCTTTCTTTAATGCTTTGAGACCCTTCCCTGGAAATGGCCACCATGG
Source organism: Himantopus leucocephalus (assembly GCA_003993805.1). Taxonomy (NCBI): domain Eukaryota; kingdom Metazoa; phylum Chordata; class Aves; order Charadriiformes; family Recurvirostridae; genus Himantopus; species Himantopus leucocephalus. The sequence continues at coordinate 218,709,213 of RSEF01000001.1, read as the reverse complement.
AAATGAGGGTTTATTTCCCTTCCCTCGCCATGTTACAAGTCTTAGTTGAGAGCTGCATCATCTGAATTGTCTTCTCACACCCAGGGAAGGATGTGAGCCTTTAGCTTGTGGACGGTTTAAGGCAATATCCTTCATGGATGTTAAATTCCCTCGAAAAAATTGGAGTGGGGCAAACATTTCTTTGCAGCCTATTTTTAATCCTGGATGTCATTACATTATTGAACTGAGCCGTTGGCAGTGCCAGGAGAGTTTTGTCGTAGCATCCTCTTGCTTTTGCGAAATTTGAGCAAATAATTGTTCGTGAACAGGGGTCTGTAAGAAGCCTGCGCTGCCATGAATTGATGAGAGCATTTCCAAAGACATTTTGCAGTAATGATGAGCTGCTGACTCGCGGTGTGCTTGCTCCATTATACGCTAACAGCAAAAGTGACTTTGTATTGTACCTGACTGCAAATGATCCAGGCTGTTGTCTCTCAGCAGTTTTGCTTCGTTATAAGCCAAAACTCGAGCATCAGGTGGGGCTGGCCTTAGCGCAGGGAGCCTGGCACTTTGTAGAGGGTTTGCAGGAAATAGGAGTTGGATTTAGGGCTTTCCTTGAGTTTTGAACAACCCGCTTTGGCCAGGCTGAAATGGGATATAGAGGGGTTATGGCCACTTTGAGGGTCATAGCTGTGCTGCAGGGCTTTTGAAGGTAGCACAAGGGGTTACAAAGTGAAGTTAAAATAGAGGGAACTTTTACAAATACTTCCACACTTTTTCACAGAAAATCTGAAAGCATTTTGTAAAGCATCATGGCCACAAGGTGGATGATTTCTTATGTGCAGATGAAGAACACTGAAGCACTAAATAATTGCATGTCCAAACTAGACCACTTCACACCACTGAGGCAAAAAATCCTTTGCTACCTCTACATCCTTCAGTCTGTGGGATTAAATACAGTTTGGTTTATTGAAAGAATGAGCGTTAGGGGGAATAACCTGACAACGCTTCTTTTCCACTAAAAAAAATTAAAAATCTCAAAAAAGTTGATAAAAGAAAAAAAATAATGGAGGTCCTCATTAGGTGTTTCCAGGATGTCCTGCTGGTCTCCAGCATGCTGATAATGCCTTTGAATCATCAGGCTTCTCTTTCTAACGCATCTTTCTCTTCTTTCTCTTCCTCCTCAGTCAATTTTGGGGGTCCAATGTGAAGTGCAGAAGCAGCTGAAGGCCTTTGTCACTCTTGAGCGCTTCGAACGGATCTACAGCTCCAGCATTGCCGGGTGCCGGCAGGTCAAGAAGAACAAGAACTTTGCCTCTGGAGGCTCTATCTTTGGCAAAGGCGTCAAGTTCGCCATGAAGGATGGGCGCGTGGCCACCGACATTATCAGTGTGGCCAACGAGGATGGGCGGAGGATTGCGGCCATCCTGAACAACGCCCATTACCTGGAGAACTTGCACTTCACCATCGATGGGGTGGACACGCACTATTTCATTAAGCAAGGGCCGTCGGAGGGTGACCTGTCCATCTTGGGCCTCAGCGGTGGGCGGAGGACCCTGGAGAACGGCGTGAACGTGACGGTGTCCCAGATCAACACAGTGCTAAGTGGAAGGACTAGACGTTACACGGACATCCAGCTCCAGTACGGTGCACTGTGTCTAAACACTCGCTACGGGACCACCTTGGACGAGGAGAAGGCCCGCGTCCTGGAGCTGGCCCGACAGCGCGCTGTCACCCAAGCTTGGTCCCGGGAACAGCAGAGACTGCGGGATGGGGAGGAGGGGATTCGCTCGTGGACAGAAGGGGAGAAGCAACAAGTGCTAAACACGGGCCGAGTACAGGGCTACGACGGCTATTTTGTGATCTCAGTGGAGCAGTACCCCGAACTCTCAGACAGCGCCAACAACATCCACTTCATGAGACAGAGCGAAATGGGCAGAAGGTGACAGAGAGGGTCGATGCGGTGACTTCTTGCCAAAGACAGCTACTCTTTTGTGGCCACTTACCTGACTGTGTTGTACTCAATCCTTTTTCTAAACTGAACAAGGCGGGGGGGGAGGAAAATAGAAAGAGAAGGAATAATACGGTTGCACTGTAATTCATGCAACATACTTTTTTTTTTTTCCTCTTTAATTTGGCCTTCACGTGTTTTTTGCAATGAACAGAAGGTATATTTTGCCGTAGTGTGATCACAGTGAAATTTACTGTCTCTTGTCCTTTTTTATTTTGTTTTTCTCCTCCCTCCCCCCCTCCCCTTTGTGAGGAATTTGAAGTGGGGAGTTGTCAACGTACGTCCTTAGGTGTGAAGTGCGAAATGGGTGTCTGTGCTAACTTGTGTCATCCTAACCCTTTCTGATTTGGGGCAGGGACAGATAGCCTTCCACCCGAAACACGGGGAGCACGCGGCGTGCCGGAGAGCTCTTCCCGAGAAGAAAGGAGATGGAAGATGACGCTGATTCCGATACTCCAAAAGTGACCGTCCGAATCATGTGCCTCAAAAGAGACCTTACAAGTAGTTTTCACGTTTCACTTGGGACATGAAGTGTTTTTTTGGGGGGCTCCTGCTGAGCAGAAGTAGATTATAGAGGCAAAGGAGCTGATTATATTAACTTGCAAGATGATTCTCTTCCTTCCTGAACTGGAATAAAAAAAGAAAAAAAATCAGTCTTTTTTCATTATGAGAGTAGCTACTTTTTGGGGTTTTTTGTGTATGCGCAAATCCTGGTTTTAGTTAAAAAAACCTAGCAAAAGCCAAGAAAGGGACTCCTGCTCTATTGAGAAAAGCTAAAATAAATCCTCTCTCTCATACGTAGAGCTGTTCTATAGGTGGATTTAATGCACCCATGTTGTACATTTGCTAATGGCATAACTTCATTAAATGTATAGTGTTTCAGTACACGAGGCTACGTGTTTAACAGTCCACTGTGCTGTATCTGATAAAACCAGTTAATTTTTAGGAAGCTGATTTGAATTTAAAAGTAGTTATAGTATCCCGGTGACATACCACTGAAAATTCGAGCGAGCCAAACCCTGCTTTTCCCGATTCTGGAGCTTGTATTTATTGGCTGGGAAACGCAGTTTTGAGTAGCGTGCTGGCAAGTCGTTTATGACCACGGCAGATAAATGTCTCCCGGGGACTTTGGCAGCAGGGATTTTAAAATGTTTAATAAGTAGCAACAGCTTGTGCGTGGTGGGACAAGAAGGGGAATGTTGGAATCAACCCTCTCGCTGTTTCTTACACGAGCTCGAATTAACCGGAGAGCCCAGTTGACTGTTAGCAGTGGAGAAGGGGGAGGTTGAATGGAAATGCCCACTGCAGAGGGGACCAAGTGCTTTAATAAGAAACTGCTGACAAAGTTACTCGGCATGCTAATGTAATTTGTATTCACATAACCTCTGTGCTCTGGTATTTGCAAGAGTCCTTGAAATTCAAGGGAACAAGGAGATGAGCTAAGCATCCTCTTCCCTGCCTGAAACAGTCCTGGGGTAGCAAAGGCCGTTCCTGCAGGCAGAGGTGTTACCCCACCTCTCGCTGGAGCTCTGGCTGGAGATGGCCAACCCTGCTCCCAACCAGACGTCTCTGTCGCACTGACACCTGCACGTATCCTGACTCTAAGAGCTCTCACTGTGTCTCTCTGGGAACATCTCAGTCCTGATATATTTTTTTTTTAATTCCATTCACTTTGGTTTTTGCTTCCCGGTTCTGCAGAGAGATAACCCGAGACGTGCAAATCCATGCCAAGGCTGTTTCCTTACTCGGAGCCCTGCAACGCACCCGCGTCCCCAGAGCCAGCTCTTCTGCACTCGCGCCACCACCACTGACATCCTCCAACACAGCCTGACGCTGCTCTGCAGGCTCCAGCCCCGAGATAAAGCAGGAGCGTACATTGGGCACGCGCTTCTCGAGCAGCAAGATGTTGGCAGCCCCAGCGCTATGGCGGTTTCCCCGTAGATGCCGGCTGCCAGCTCCGTCTGCCTTGCCTGTCTGTTCCCGAGCGCTTGCCAGGAGGAAGGTGAGGGGATGGAAATTCCCCCAACAAGACTGTTCCTCCTCCAATTCCCAATCCCTAATACCTTTGGCTGCGTGGCCAGAGTTTTGGTGGCTGCAGAGCCCCAGGGCTGACCCACCTTGGGACCACCCGCCGGTACAGGCCTGATTTTCTGGTGGTCCCTCCTGCTTGCAGCAAGGGTGACGTTGCTGGTGCTGTAGCCCAGTGCCGTACTTTGAAGCACCCCTTGCAGCACGCAACCTTTATTACTTGGGCAGAGTGAATCGCAGGCAGCTGGGCTAGGAAGTGAATCCAGCTCCGGCAGACCTGGCTGGGAGGAGACGCGCTGGCCAGGCCAGCTCTAGGCTTTGGCAAGGGAGCGGTTGCTTTGGGCAGCTGCCTGCCAGGGATGGTTAAAAGGCCGTGGCGTTACTGCCTGCGTTGCCGGTACCAAACTCTTGGCAAGCCTGGGTTGCCCCGACGATGCGCTGGTGGGGATTAGGTCCAGCGTTAGCCAAACCAGCAGTTGCCACCTCCTCGAAGGAGGGAGCACCCTCTTCCCAGGGCTACCCAGCTCCCTGCTTCCCCCTTCCAGAGTCACACCAGGGACAAACCCCTCCCAGAACATTAACCTTGAGATGGCTTTCGGTGTCTAAAACAGCATGTACGAAGCAAAATAAGAGCTCTAGGACGCTGGATCAGATGGCATAAACCTCAGTGAAGACCTGCGGTGAAGGGAGAGCTCAATGTGCATCCCGTTTACACTGCTCCCATCCGAACGGCTCCGAAGAGAAGTGGTGCTTCTATATCCATCCCCATCCATGTGTTACAATGCTAAGAGGAGCAGTGCAAGAGCAAATGGGCCACCTTTCCACGCAGCCAAGGAAAGGGATTCGAGTGTGAAATATTCCTACTGGAACCCTGCCAGCCTGAGATGGCACCTTGACAGCCTTACACAGACTCTTCAGGTTATTACACGAGTTAATGACTTTGAGGAGTTCACCCGTTTTTCAAGAGTCTTATGGTCCCGCCACGCACGTACAGCATCCCTAGACCTGGGAGCCATCCCGCTCTGCGCCACGGCAAAGGCAGCCCGGGTTGCGTTTCTCGGCATCCTCAATCTGCGGTGGGATGCGACTGTGCCCGGCTGCCCTCCAGGTCCGTGGGGGTCTTCTCCTGGCACGGGAATGACAGACATTATGTCAAAAAAGGGGGAAAAAAATATATATGTAAAAGTATATATATATATGTATGTGTTGCTCTTCTCTTTATCAAAGCCTTTAACTGAAAAAATTAAAAGGGGTGGCTGTGTAGTGCTGGGGACAAACCTGTACAACAACAATTCATGATTCCTCAGCCTCTGTGAAGTCTTCACCCTTTCCACTTTACCCAGATGGCAACACTAGAAAAAAACCCACCATTTTCAGTACTGAAGCCCTAAATTTCCCCCTTCATTAGTGAAAAATGCTTTTTCTGAAGGACCTCAAGTGCGCCCCCATGGAATTTGCGGGAATGGCCTGTGAACACAAAGAGCTCTGCCCTCCCCGGGGGAACGCACTCTGCTGCCCACAAGGATTTCCACTCAACTGGTGGCCCCACAGCCCCTTCCCAGCCCTTCCCTTGCCCCGTTTGCCTCCCCATGGGGCCGTGCCGTGGCTGCCCAACCCTTCTTCTGTTCTCTGATTCAATGATTCTTGCTTCACTCATGGGCAGCGGGGTAGCAGATCCTCTCTTCTGTAAGACTGGTCAGTGCTGGGTGCAAATCCCATGGCACTAACCCCGATATCCCATTGCCCTAGGTCCTCTTTCAAAGGCCAGTTGCATGCCAGACCACCTCCAAGGGAAAACGTCACTGCGGCCTCATGTGCATTTATGGCTTGACTTTGAGAAGTCACTGTTTTCTTGACTCCCAAAAAGAGGACTCGCTCCTCCACCAAAAGGAGTTTCCCTTCAAAATGCAAAGGCGTAGCTTAAATTGCTTTGAATTTCAGAGTTTGTCTCCAGTCCAAAGGGTGGTGGGANGGCTCCCGGTGCGAGCAGTGGGCAAGGACCAGCGGTTCAAGCCCTCAACAGCTGGTGCTGGTACCAAAACATGCTCCATCTGAAGGAACAGCAGCGATGGGACCAACTTGCTGTGGCATCCAGGAATGAGTCAGTGCCATGAAGGCTCTGCAGCTGAGAACCATCCCGTGTGCTCAGCCCGAGGGGAGAGGAGCAAGACTAATTTGGCATCGCGAGAAATGTTGCAATGTTTGTTTCCTCCAAGCTCTTTATTTTGGGTTTGGGGTTTTTTTTTCCCATTTCAACTGAAGATTGGAGCTTGGAAAAATCATTAAGCAGCAGTGACCGGAGGGAATCACGCAGCTCATCATATCTTTGTCATCACAGCTATTGATCAGAGCCACGATGAAAATAGGCCAACAACTCCAAACAACGCCAGGCGAGAGCCGATGAGAGGAAGGTCGTTAAGAGCCCCGACGCTTGATTCGGGTTTAAAAGACACAGATGATTGGGAGCGGTCCCTGAGACACCATTTGGCCGTAACTTAGAAACAGTGAGGGATTTCTGTAATATATCTGTAGATGCTTTATTGAGCGTAAGGATCGGCGTGAGATTCTGCTCAGTCTATTATACAGACAGCGTAACCAGAATAAATCAAAATTGTTTAAAAAAAATAAAAAAAATCTAATAAAGTACTTTTTCAGCTGCGACTTGTAAGTGTCACCGTGATAGATGGCAGTGCAATCCATTATGCAAAGACAAGGCTCTTAACATGAAATTTTAGAATTCAATTTTACGATTTACAGAGAGGGCCCCCCTCGTATTTACGGCACAGCAGTCTGTTTTGATTCAATCTCGGCGTAATTGAAAGCAGGGCCGGGGATCTCAATTAGTCCTACAGCCGCTTTTTAAACGGGGAGGAGAAATAAGCACCAATCACATTAATAATGGAGCTAAAAAGATTGCTTTGCTCGTTAAATCTTATTTGCTTTATCTCCTTGCTCCGGCGGCACTGCCGAACCTGGGAAATACAGATGCTGTGCCTTCCTGCAGGGGCTGGGGTTTGGTGGCATAAAATCTGGCTCCCATTTGGCCAGCAGCGTCCTCCATCCCATGGCGAGCGTGGCCCAGGGCATTTTTGGTCCTTTTGTTACAGTCCTCCACAGGACAGCATCTCTTTTTAATATTTATACTCTTTTTTTATTATGATCACTAAATAGTTAGTTATTTGAATCCCCCTGTTATGCTGAAGAATTTTCATGAGTTTTGTTAAAAAAAACCAAAAAAACCCAACCACACAGCTTTTTTATATTTAAATAAAATTACTTGCGACTGTAGAGCAAACTTTAAACAGGCACCGCGGGGACATGTCGCACCCTGTCCTGGACCGCCCATGTCGCTCCTGGATGAAGGGCCGTTGCGTGTCCCGGGGGCCGTTTCCCCGCGGCGCTTTTCCACCCTCCGCTACCCGCGCTGAAAACAAGCCGGCCTGCCCAAGGGAAACCTTTTGTGTATCTATCTTGCCTGCTTTCCTTTAATTACCGTAAAACTTTGTGTTCCTGACAAAGTATTACATGGCCCAACTGTTAACTCCCATCCCAGAGGTCAGTGCTTTCTGGGCAGGGGAGCAGAGAAAACCACAAGTGAAAATTAACTACAAATATATATACATTTTATATATATAATCTTTTTTTCCTCAGAGCTGGAAACTGTTCAAGCAAACAACAGAACTTTCCAAAAAGAAAATTAAAACTTTTGAACAGTTTGCGGATGTTGTCGAAATAACCAATCAAAGAATCACACTTTTCTATTAAAAAAAAAAGAAAACCAAACAACAAACCACGTTTATTTTGTGTGAGGACTTCTAATGCAGCTCCAGCCAAGAAGAGGACTTTGTATCAAAGCTGCATCTGTAAGCCCAGCACTGGAGACTCTTGTCATTACCCTGTGTAATAATTTTCCTGAAGTCTGGAACTAATTCTTTGAGAAATTTTTTTTCTCGACACTTTGTGTTTCTAATACTGTATTCTTGACTGTGTAAATACAACCAGGCTGTAAATAAGTGCAGATGTAGATACCTTCTAGAAAAAAAAAAAAAAAAAAAAAANGTAGATACCTTCTAAAAAAAAAAAAAAAAAAAGCGAACAGACAGAAGTGACCGTGTGTAGCCTTCGGTGACAAATAAAAGAATATTTTGTGTTTAAATAACGCTATTTTTTTCTTTGAAAATGTTGAATTTCTTCACCTCAGCTGTTCGGTCCTTATGTGGGAGACGGACCTGGCACACGAGTCGAACAAAATGTCCCCCCACTCCTTGAATTTGCACCTTCGGGAGCATCCCCCCACCTGTACCCAGGGTGCAGGGTCGCAGATGCCCTCGGGGCTTTGCCGATCCCAGGGGTTCGGAGCATCCCTGAGGCACTAGGGAAGCCCCCATCCCAGCAGAAAGGTAAGCAAACTGGGGAAACTATATTGTGCACCAAAAAAATCAAGTTATCACACACACCCCCCAGAAAAAAAAAGTCAAAAAAAATCAAGATATCATTATATTTTGTGATGCGTCCAGTGGAGACCTGTGCATCTGACCCTCGTTCATCCAGAGGGAGAAGAAAAGCTGCTGCAGCACTTGCCACAGTGATCCAGGGAAACCTTTGTGTGATCCTTAATACCGCCTGGTCCAGCCCCAATGGTGGCTTATTCTGATGATTCAGGAAAAGATTGAGAAAACTTCAGAAAACACAGCTAGATGCGTATTGAGGAAAATATTCCTGCGTGGTCCTTGGGAACAACCTAAAGGGAAGGTGAAGCATAGGACTGGGCGGCAGTCACTGGAGGAGGAGCAGGGAGCACCTCCACGGTCATCCAGATTTAATACCTTGGCACGGCTCTGCTCTCCAAAAACAGGTGAAATTGAGTCTTTCAGGTCAATAAGTAAAAAGTCAAGCATTGCTGGGTGTCATTTCCCTCCTCTGAAGGTAGGTGTCTGTGATAGGGCAAATAAATGGCATCTCTCTTTCTTCTTTGGCGCTAAACAGAGGCAGAAGGACCAATTCAGACCTCTGTGTACACGTGTCTTAAGTTAGGCGAGAGGAGTCCAACTGCTGGTGGGTATTAGCACACACAAGGTTTCCCTAAGGTCTCTACCCATTTTTGGCCATTCCTGGTGGAATGTTATCCTCTCCACCAGCAACACGTGTTTTGTTTCAGGTCCAGGTTTCTCAACCTTCAGCTTGGAAGCCACCAGACCTGGTGCAGCTTCTCCAGTCATCCCGCAAAGCAAATGTTCCCCTGTCACCAACCAAGTCCCCTCTTTGCTGTCCCTTTGCTACCCCGAGCAGGATAAACTCCTTCAACTTCATGGCACAAAGTCTGCTTTCCAGCTGCTGCATATTTTTAATGTTTCCATCCTCTGGCGTGTTTGGCCACCTTTCCTTCGGCGTGAGCGTTGCACCTACCTTGTGCGTAAGGGCAGGGTCTTGCTCCCGTGCTCGTGGGGGATTTTTAGCTCCAAGGAAGGCGTCGGTCCCTCCTTTCTTGCCAGAGAAAGTGCCTATTGAGACAATTACACCGAGACTTTGACGTCCTCCCCAGAGCCTCTGGTTTCCTTTGGGTCTGATTTGCAGCCGTTGCTCCAAGGCAGAAGCATCCGTTTGCATCGGGCTGTTATTCACGTGCATTTTTCTCAGGCTGTGCTTAGCCAGGGGATTCAGATCACCCTGAGACAGTGACCTGCCCTCGCCGGTACCCGACGTCCGTCACTCGTCGTGCCACGGGCGGTTTATCATCGGAAAAGACCCTGCTTTAAATCATTGATAACTGTATTGAAATGCATTGGACCAAGGACTAATCCCCGAGGGCAGCCAAGGAAGCAGCAACGTTTTAAGTTGTCGGTGAACCAGGTTTGGCTCTGCCTCGTGTGGTCGTGCCAGATAAGACCAATGTTTTAATCAAAATATTATGGGTAGTAAATCAAGTGCTTTCGGGAGAGCCGCCCTGCCATGCCAGTTCAATAGGCCAGAGTAGACTTATCACATCGTGTTTTTAATAGGGGCCGTAGCCGGAGGCTTCTGGCTTATCTTTCAGGAGACTGCAAGGAGACGCTCCTTGCTTTTAAGCAAAGGAAAATTTGTCCTCTTCTACATTCCTTATGAAAGCAACTGAGGCCTCAACCGCAGACCACACCTCACATATAGTTGAAAAGTACTGAAAACAAAGAATGTTGATGATATTTGGATGGGACAAATGGACACGTGGAAAACAAGTGATGTGCCATCAGGTGGGTTATCCCTGTTAGGTGCAAGTGCTCCAGCCTGGAGCTGGTGAGACTGGTGGCCCTTCCCAGGGCCAAAACCAGGGCCTGGCGCAGCACATCACGCAGCCCAGGCGAAATATTGGTCCCTCCAGGATTTTTTAGCTTGGTTGATGTGTGTCTTGAGATGGGGTATGTGCCCATGCAGCGATGCGATGCAACAGCCCAGGTAGGTAGCTACCATTTGCAGCACCCTCCCATCCGCAGCACCCTCCCATCCCTCCACCACACAGCGTGGACGGGGCAATGCCGCACCTGGAGGCTGGGGAAAGCCCAGGGTTGCAATCTAAGGCTCCCAGTGCCTTCAGCTCTCCTCCAGAAAGATGCAGGTTCAAGACACAGAAAAGCTGAGCTGCTGCTGAGAGCAGGGACGGAGACTCTTCTGCAAAGAGTGACCTGCTTTAAAAAGTTATCTGGTCGCTACTGTGTCCCTTTGAAGCAACTGAGCTCAGTCTTTGTCAGAACATGACAGTTCTGGTTTGGACCAGTCATTGTCACATGGCGATCACTGGTAGAGAAATTTCCAAGGTTAGAGGAGCTCCCTTGAATGCAGCCTGCTGAAACAGCAGCAGTCCAGACAAGGAAATAGCATGAATTACTGTGATTTTGGAAGTTTTAAAAGCTGTATTTCTTGGGTTCTGCCTGGAAAACTGCTCCAACCACCAGCCTGCTATGTAAACCACAAGCCCAAGCACCTCATTCTCCTCCAGCATACTGTTTGTAAAAACATGAGCCTTCTTAAGCCCTGCCAGCACATCCTTGTCAGGATTTACTCAGCAAAGGATGGGGAGGAATAAAGGAACAGGGCAAGCACTGCGTCCTTGCGATTAATGACCCAGCATGCACGGGCTTAAAACCAGCTCATCTCCCACTCTCTGAATTAAATAAAACAGAACCACAGCCCCCCAAAAAAAGGCTCAGGCTGATCGAGCGGCTCCGAGTCCACCTCTTGCATCACAGAGCAGACCTTTTTAACCTCGAGTTCAGAAAATGTTTTCTTACCCCGGGGGTTCCTCGGGCAGGGGAAGTCAGCGGCCAGATCATTAGAGAGAGCTTGTTCAGCAAAGCCGGTCCCGCAAGTGAGATGCTGCAAGCCAGCAGGACCGCGCGACGGCTTTGATTTCTGCCACCAAGAGCAGGAGATGAGAGGGCTCCGTTAGCTCATCGTTATGCTGTTATTTTCCATCCGGGAGATACTCGTGTCCTCCAGGAGTTTTACATAACCAGACCTCATCATCCACCATCAATCTGAGCTCCAAAACCCTCAAGGCCTAAATGTGAAGCCGGAGTGTGACAAGCCTGGCAGAAAAGCATCCTTAACAAGCAGGACTGCTCATCAGTGGTACGGAGATAATCAAGGCAGCGGGTTAATAAGCCATGGCGGGTCACAGGCTGGTGGAGGATTGTGCGAATATGCTCCGTGATGCAGCCGGAAAGGCATTCATGGAATCGTTTCTACAAATCTTCCTCCATGTGGTCCCAGATTTTAATGAAAAAAATGGACTAAAACTGATTTTCAAATGAAGTATATGAAGGAATAAGGACTTTGCGGTCATTTGCAATAGCTGCGCTTCATACCTGCGCTGTGTTTCGCATCAGAAATCTCCTTCCAGCTACAGAAAATATTACCTTAATTTTACAAGTGGGACATATAAGGCACTGAGGTTAAATGTTTGGCCTGAGCTCACACGGTTGGGGGATAAATAATGAAAAAGCCATGACTCAAAGGCCCTGTTCCACCTGCTCACTGGGGTGACTTCTTTTGGGCTGAGTTTTATTCTCATTGTATCTCGTTACTTTGTTGAGTCATGGCATTTTTAATTAGAACTGCTCCCACACCCCTGTAATAAAGTAGTATTTAAAAGGGGCTGATTTCAGACTGCAAGGATCTAAGAGCACTTGGGAACAGCGCTGCTGGCCACCGTTGGTCTGGCCAGGCCTCTCATCAGTGGAGGTGAGCAGGGTCCTCTTCACAGCAGGATGGGACTGAAACCTGCAGTTTGCTGCATTCCAGCCTCTAGTTATCAGAGAAGAACGGGCAGGTTTTGGCTTCCTGTGTCTAACTTTTGCTGTAGGATGGAGCTTGTCTATAAATGAGAGCAAAATGTTCATCAACAGCAATAGTCTGGAGTTTCTGATTTTCAAAAAACTTAAGAAGATGCTCAAATGACTTCCTTACTAGATGTCCAAACCCAGCACATGGCAGTCCATGTGCTATATCAGCATGTAGCCACGAACCAGCTCATGGCTGGAGGCACTGGAGCAAAGCGATCGATAAGGGACAGTCAGGAGTTACCTGTTTCTATACCTAAAAAGCTTCTCTATTTCTACTGCCCAGGATAAGTATTCATCGGGCAGGAAGAAAAAACACCAAACCTTGACAACAGTCAAGGAGCAGGTCCCAAGGGTGGCCCAAGGGTGTGACTACCTTGAGGATCTCACTGACTTGCAGCTGAGACATTAGGAGTCCAGCGGGTGGGTGGCACCAAGATACAGAAGAATTTTTTCACCTGCGTAAATACAAGCCCTAGAGTTTGATGTTAGCTGGTGGATCTCAGTGATGCCTTTGTTTTGGTCTAGGGGCCAAAAATAGAAGCTGTAACAGGTTAGACGCCTTGAGAGTGTCTTTTCTGTCATTCTGGACATGTTCTACACTAGGGTCCTCTTCTGTTCATACCGTAATTCCTCACTTGTGCCAGCTCTGCTTTGGGGCGAACAGCTGGGGCAAGAGGATACTGCACACCGGCATCGCTCTGCCTCTCCTCCACACCCTCATGCTGCCCCCAAGTGCCTGCGTGCCTCTGGATGTCACACCAGAAAAAGTCACCTTTAGCAGGTGTCCTGCTGTCTCCAGGTGAGACTGTGCCCTCAGGGCTTCACACCTACATGGCACACAGCTCGGTGGGCTACTCACAGCCCACAACTGAAAACAAGTTGTATATTCATGTAGAAATATATGTATATATATAGAAATATGTGCATGTTTAAAAGGAGCAGCCACAAGATGGATTTTCAGGTATTTATAAGCATTTAGGAGAATCTTCTACCCCTTCCTGCCCTCCCCCAACAATCACTAAGACACATACTCACACCCCCATCGCCGCTCTCCTCCCTGCAGGTGCACTTTGAGCAAGCAAAGCACCGTGTGATTGCTCGGTGCCCTACATCCCCAGGTCTCGTCATCTGGCAGCTTTTCTAAACACGGCTTTCTTCCTCTCAGCAATTCTGTGGGGACCTTGAGAAACGACTGCAGCAAACATGCCCTGCCACTTCAAAGTTGGAGGCTGACGACTCTTGAAATGCACTTTTCTTCTTGTCTTTTTTTTTATTCATTTATTCCCCTCACATGTCTAACAACACCATCTGTGCTGGCGCACACTCTGGCTCTGGCTGTGAACCTGTGCAAGAGAGTGATCCAGGTCCAAGGATGTTTTCTATGATCAAGTAGGGAAAAGCAGACTCCTCTATGAAAACCCTTGGGAAGGCATAAAAAGCAGTCCTGTTTTTACATTTTGCAAGATAAAACCACTTAGAGGTGGCCAAACTCATCCTCTTAAATTCAGACTTCCAGCTGAAACGTGTAGAGGAAGAGCTCACTGTCACACACTCCTCTACAACCAACAGAGAACAAGTGATTGAGGTCTTAGGTGCCTGGTTGTATCTTCTGGCCATGTCTTTGTCCATGGGACCATTGTCCTCAGGAAGGCACCTCAGATAAGTAGATGAACTGGCTCTACAGTAAAACAAAGTCAGCTGAACTTGATGGAGAAAACCCAACCCAACCTTTTGAACTCAGCCATTTCCTCTTCATCTTTTATTGCCCCCTCCTGGAATAAGAAGTTGAATGCTCCCCAGCCTCGTAGCAAGAAACTCTTAGTGAGGAACTCAGCTCCTAAACTAGCCAACAGGATAAAATTGAAAAGCCAAAAACGTCTTTCATGAAGGTCCTCATTCAGGAATGGGCTGAAGTATCCATTTCAGCTGGGACTACAACGACCATCAGAGTCCCACCTCAAAAGTGAGACACTTTCATCTCACTTGGTCTTACCTGCGTCTTTTCTCCAGCTCTGGCTGCTGTGTACCTCCTCCCCCTCATCCCAGTGTCTGTGATCTTCCAGTGCCCCATTAACACTAATTTCACACGTGTCTGTGGATTTCTCAAAGAGAGGAGCCCATGAAATAGCATGCCACCCCCTGATGGTTTCAGCTGGGATGGAGTTAACTTTCTTGCTACCAGCTGGTGTGGGGATATGTTTTGGTTTTGGGATGGGAATAGTGTAATAACGCACTGATGGTTTTGGTTGCCGCTAAG
>RSEF01000001.1:218678788-218694523 GCA_003993805.1 Himantopus leucocephalus | reverse complement strand
TTTGGGAGGGGCATAATAGCAGCTCTCGAACAATGATTGCCCCTTTCATAACTTCTTCTCTTAAAATAAAATCTTTAAGTGTTTGTCAGTCTAACTTTTGATATTTGCTATGCCAATGGATCAAAGCACTCTGATAATAAAAAAGAAATAAAATCAAAATATACGAAGGCTCTGGATAAATCTCCTTTTTGAAAATAATTTAAATGCAAAAAATATCATAGCTGAAGCCTGCAGAAAATGTCCAGTACTTCAATTATTGGAGATAGATTCTTCATAGCCTCCACATTTTTTTTGAATATGAGTTTATTTTGACATGATCTCTGCATTTTCAGCTGCTGGGAAGGAGAAAAAAAAATCCTTCCCAGGGCCATTCAAGATAAGCCATGTTTTCCTATCTCTTTTGACTGAAAATACCAATGAAACTTCTTCCAGTACTATTCCCCATCTTCCTTTGGTCTCTTCTTATTAGTCTTATCATTTTAGTGCCTCCTTTGATATATAATCCCTTTATGTTGTGCAATGATAAATCAAAATAAAGTGCACCGCTGAGAGATTTTATTGTTATTAAAAGGTCAGCTGTAAGAGGGTCGCATCCTGTCACATATCCTAGAGAATTCATGGGAGGTGCATTAAAAAAAAGGAGGCGCCGTGCTTCATGAATATGTTGAAACGCTACAACATCCCTTCAGCTGAGCTCCCCGATGGATCTTGCAAGGCTGCGTGGTCCAGGCGGGGATGCAAAGGCTGCGAGAAACACATCCCTGTCCTTTGGAGGGGGCTGCAAATGTCATTCCTCACTAATGGAAACGCTGACTTAGTAACGAGGTCTGCTCATCAGGAAGGTGTTGTCTCTCCAAGTCCTCCAAAAGCGATCAGGGTCCATAATGCAGAACAAGAGTCTCCGTTATCCCCACCACAGCTCCCTGTCCCACTGCCTTGGCAGCAAGGGGGTGCAGGGGGTGCTCAGGCAGGGTTGTTTTAGGGACAAAAAAACCTTCTGCAGAAGCCTTATCACCCTCTCTCTCACAGGGCACTGAAATGTGCTTGGAGCGTTTATTAACGACTTGTGAATAAGCTCTTCCTGAAAGTGTTTTTAAAATACGTCACCGTGCCTTTTCCCATCACTTGCATGAGCACAACAGCCTGATCCTGCAACAATTTACTTGGTTAGCGTGATGCCCAGGAGCAGATTCCCTGGAGTTTCAGATTTTATTCTTCTCTGTACTGCAGGAGCACTAATCCAAAGCGCTGCCAGGTCAGGGCAGAAGGCACCAGGCAGCAGCTTGAAGACAAAAAAAGGGAAGGAAAGGAAATGTAACACATTTCGCGTAGTTTCTTATTCCTTCCTCACCCTCTTGCGCCTTTTCAGCGAACCCACCTGAACTGGAGACCTCAAAAGAGGCAATGTGGAAAGGAAGCTGGAAAATAGATGGTTCCTGACTACTGGGGTAAAAAAAGGTAACAAAATGCTCCCTCATAGTTGGAATTGGAAAAAATGGGGTGGAATACTCCCCCTGCATTTGGAACTTGCTTATTTTGCCAATAATAATAATAATAATCATAATAAAGAAGAATGAAGTTGCCCATGAATCCAAATCTTCCTTTTTTGCGCAGCTCAATTAATTCACTGGGGTCATTTAAAAAAAAAAAAAACAACACAGCAGGAAATTTTGCTCCCAGTCTCGATGGATGAACACACCAATAACCAATAACCAGAAGCACACACAGTGACAGAATTAACTGCCAGAGGACAGGCGGTAACAGGCGAGTCAAAATCCCCAAATCCCTGACCGCGCTGAAGAGCGTGACACAGACTCAGACCTCCAGCCCTACCAATTTGGGCAGCAAAAGGTAATCCACCACCCTTGCGCCTCCAGGCAACGTTCTACCCCATTTCTGGACACCCAACAAGCCAGTTGCCAGATGTGTACAAATCTAATAGATCTCCCGCCTTGCACCAGCCTCCAGAAATTGCCCAATTTTCAACGACTTTGCCTCATTCTCCTGGGCTCTGCCACCAGACGCGGTGCGCAGAGCTTCGGGAGTTCAGTTTGCTGCAGAGAGGTCGTCACTGACCCCCGAAGGGCTGGGACATGGTGTGCAAGCAAAGCAAGCAATGGAAGAAGAAATTAGCAATAAGGTGGCGTATACCTTGTCCCCACCGGTCATGTATTAGCAAAGCACACGGGCTGTTTGCACAAAACAAACATATCACGTGGTGTTTGCTCAAAAATGGCTTGGGTGAGCTATTAACACTTCATTAATACGTGATGAAAGGCAAATTTAGAGAGCTCCCCAAAGTGATTGAGAGCTCCAAGGGGCCCATAAATGAAATGATAATGTAGTGTAAATAAGGCCGCGTAATATAAAGATTGGGAATTAGCCTATGATCTAATAAAAGCAGCTAGATATTACCAGAAATGCGCTCCCTACCTTCCCCAGTTTTGTGCAGAGGTAATATCGCAAGATTATAAATTGCAAGGACAAAATTTTCCACCTCCAGAAAAAAGAGGGGGAGCTGGAATAGAATAATGCAGGGTTTATATAGAACTGTCAAATTCCTCTGCTTTTGGCATTAGTGTTTGGGTTTTTTTCTTATTTTTTCCAGGGCTATTTCTGTAGGAAAAAAAAAAAAAACAACCAAGCAGCAGAAAATACACCAGCATGCAGGGGATATAGTTCTGGCATTTCAGAAATTAGTTTTGATGTGTTGCTCTGGACTATTTTGAAACACTATCAGTCCTTATCTCACGAAATATTTTACAGTTCTGCCACCTGAAATCCCTAGGGGAGTGCCCATGTTGCCCATTAACTCACTCCAACAGAATTAGCCTAGGCAATATTGTCTGACTTGGGCCGACGACACCAAATAAATTTTAGGCAGAGAGTGGACAGTGAGCACAGAAGTCCATTAAGGATAGTATCTTTCCATCCATTGAAGAGGCCATTAGTGTTTGTGCTTATTTTTAGTATATTTGAAAAGGACTGAATGAATCCACTCTCAGCCCCGTAAGTATCTCTCTGTCCTTTTTCAGATATTTATTTTGTTTTGGGATTTTGTTCCAGCCTTGAGGTCACTTTGCCACCAGCCATCCAGGAGCATAGATACGGTTTCGTGCACACTTGAACCCAAAGCTCTCACTGATCCTTTTCAGACCCGTTACATACAGTAGACATAGCTCCTTCTCCAGCCGAAGTGATCAAAGGAGGTGTCCATCCTGTCCACCATTAAGCTCCTGAAGTACCACCATCCATTCAACTCATTGTGCCACTCTCCCGTTATAGTCAATCAAGAGAAATCGGGCCATGATCCATCTCATTCTAAGACAGATGGCTACATTAGGGCAGATGCCTCACACTCTGGAAGTGACTCTTTCTCTTCACTGGCTATAAAGGGAGGTGAAGCTGAGCTCAGATGGCGGTTGCCGTTGGCTGCCATGAGTCTCACCCTCACCAACAACTCCTGGAGATGAACCTTGCCCATGTGCACTTATCCCACCCAAGTGAACAGACTGGTGCCGTGTCCTCGCGAAAGACGCCTGCACGGAAGGAAAAACTTGAATTATTCTTCAGCAGTAAATCTATTCCCTAAAAATAGCTTTTAGCAAGTAGCTGGGAGAGATTTTCTTGGAGACTCTGTGAAGAGTCAAGGAAGCATGGAAACTTATGCGTCTTTGGGGGGATAAGAAATTCCTGGCTTTCCAAGAGGATATTAATGACTAGCAGATGGTTAAGACACTGGGAAAAATGTATATTTCAAGGATGCTATAAAATGGAAGGACTCCTACATCAGGCTATCCATTGAATTCAAATATTAGGTATTCTTTTTTTTTTTGTGAATGGGATTCACCAGCACTGACCTGTTCAGGCCAAGACAAGCAGGTTTATATCCCTGCCCCAGTCAAGCCCCTGGCTGCTACTCATGTGAGTCTTTACTGGTCAGGTCAGTGGGCCCATTTCTCCCACCACCATGCTCTCATAGGTGATTTTTCACAGAAACGCAGTGTGAAGTATACTTTTCATCACTTCTGGCCCTTTATACGCTCATTCCACATCCCTCTGTGTGTTGGCTAACGTGAGAATGGTAGATACCACCTCTTTCCAAACCTGGGATGAAAGTCTGGGGATTTTTTCATCTTTCCATGAGCCAGTTAGGTTATTGCTATTGTCACATAGATCAGCAGTTATCAATAGCCAAATGCATAGCATTTACTACAGCTTCTCTGGGTGGCAAGTCCTAGCAACAACAGCCTGCTCTTTATTAAGTCAAACGCACTCAGTTTTATTTCAATTGACAGATGTCTGGATATTTGGCACAAAAACATGAATTGTATTCCCACGGACGCATAATTCCGTTGAAATATATGTTAGTCAAAAATCTAGTTACCTTCACGTAGATCCAAATGTCTACTTCTTTCGTGATGAACAGCAGCTCTTCGCATCCTCATCTGAATTAAGTCCATTCATTTCCCAGACTCGGGGGGGAAAAAAGAAACAGGAAAAAAAAAAAAAAAAGGTCCAGAATCATGTGCAAAGCTTAGCAAGGCCAATTGCTGACTAGCAAACATCTGTCCCGTACCCATGCAAACCCCACCAGGGAAGTGCAGTCTTCCGAAGTTTTGGAAAGGAGGAAGGCAGCGCTGCTGGATCCCCGGCTGGAAGCGGTCCATGCTGTACACATGGCTTGGATGCAGAGAGCTGCAGGAACGCCACTGCAGTTTAACACCAACCAGCCGCTCGTGTTTTCATCCATTTTCTGTGCACACACTGCAGGGTTTATAAATCTCCACTTTACATCCAGAATATTCCTGGAAAACAGATTGCTTCTGACAGGGGTTTCTTTTTTATTATTTTATTTTTGAAATATAGATTTTTTTAATACAACATGCTTCCATTGTGTTATATATTGCAGATGACAAACTTCCCAGCTGGTAATTTCCAATCATTTATAACACTGTCGTGAGAGTCCATATTTTTATATCATACCATATATCTGAAATACGCTGGAAAATATAAAATTATATGAAACTGATAATAAATACATCTCAACAGACAGACACACGCATGAGAAAACTTTCAGATTTTCTTCTCTGCCATATTATGTCTTTTATCTCTTCTCCACATATCACTCTCTGAGGCTCTTGCTGGGAGTTTGCCACTGGGAAGCCAGCAAAAGTGAACAGCCTGTGCCGAACAGCCTCCGTTAGGTTACAGAAGCTATTCTGTCTTCGGCTCAGAAAATCTCAGGCTTTCATGAAGCAAGTCATAAAAAAAATAAAATAAAAAAAAAAAAAATCTCTGATCTTCAGCTGACATTGTCCAGGAAAGAGTAATATACCCAACATGCCCTGGTTAGAGGGGCAGCAAGAGAAAGAATTGGAGCTCAAGATGATATTGGAGCACCTCTAGCAGCTGGGGTAAATTAACCGTGCCCTTGCGGACAAGATTTGTGACCCACTGATGAGCCTGCGGTCAGGTTATGCATCTTCTGAAGGCAATCTTGTTCTGTAAAAGTGGCATCGTTAGATGGTCATATTTACCACCTCTTAAAAAAATACTGCAACCAGGACTGGGAGAACTGCAAGCTTCGCTAGCGAGGTACGTGCTTGCAGAAAGGAAAGGGAAAAGCACTTTGCTGAGAGCTGTTTATAGCCAAGTCATGTAGCATCCATCTCTCCAATGATGCCCTAGCCCCTCACAGACAATAAGGAGCACAACCTCAAGGTAAGGGAAGTCTTAATATTCCCATAGGAAACTGAAACACGGAGAAATCAAGTAATTGGACCAAGGTCATGTAGAAAATCTGTGTCAAAGCATGGCAACCAGGAACTTGGAGCACCAAGTTCTTGCGGTTTCACACATTGACTACAAAACCTTCCACCCCTCAAAATAAGAGGGGCTCAGGTGAGAGGCAGAGCCCCTCCTGAACTCCCTGGGAGAAGCAGTCCCAGTCTCACTGCATCTCCAGTTTTAAGGGTCCCTTGCCCAAGGCAGAGATGGCTTCAACATAGAAGGGGATGAATCCACATATCAGACACACCAAAGTGATCCTCACCATCATTTCAGCAGGGTGTTGTCCACTTTGCAAATTGGCCACTGTCAGGTATAGCCAACAACTGAGCATCACAGAAACGGCACCCCAATGAATGGATGAAATTCACCAGTAAAAACCTGAGGGTTTCCCTCCACTGCTAACCTGCCACCCAGGTGAGAATCATCCCCCATCGCTCGAGGTTCAACATCCCAAGCTTAGCTCTTAACCAGGTTGTTCCCATTGCAAAAGGTGGGAAACCAACCCTGTGTGACCCATCATAGAGTGAGGCAGGTGCTCAGGTTCAGTGGCATTGCATTCACAGCAGAATACACCGGCATCACCACGGGATGCCCACTGGTCCCTGACATCCAGCCCTTGTTTCCTCCACCTGCTGCCACCCCACCCATGAAAATGTCCTAGCTGAGTTTCTTTTCCCCCACGTTTTTCTCTTTTTTTTTTTTNTTTTTTTTTTTTTTTTTTTTTCTTGGATGCTGCAAAGCATTCACAGCAGGAGTCATCAGTCTCTGCTTGGGGTGGGAAACATTTCCAGATGCTCTTGGAAGCACCTTTTATTCACAGCATGCTCCTTGTTACAGTTAAACAGGGAGAAGAGAAAAGCACCTCCCTTCCATGAGTGTTTTTGTGGGATGGAAAAACTATTCAGACTCCAGGGCGGGGAGAAAATCTACCAGAGCTTCACTGTTTTCTTGGATTTTACCCTTTTCCAGCTGCTCAGATTCCTCTGACATCAGTTGTCACTGCCTCATCCTCTCCTGCTGCCACAGGGGAAAATAATACTTTTTAAGCATGAAGTCCCAAAGAGACACTGTTGTGTGTGGCTTGTTTTAATTCCACCCTGAAAGACCTGAAACAGAAGGTGGGGGTTCTATAACCCTGTATTATGCATTTACTGACAAACTCTTTTTACAAAGAGAAGCACGCAGCAAGATCTTCCAGTCACTGGAAAAGTAGGGGTCTTTGTGTGAGCAACCTGACACATGCCAACGGGACCACAGCATAGGCTTTTGGTCCATGAGGAGANTTTTTACAAAGAGAAGCACGCAGCAAGATCTTCCAGTCACTGGAAAATTGTAGGGGTCTTTGTGTGAGCAACCTGACACACGCCAACGGGACCACAGCATAGGCNCACTGGAAAAGTAGGGGTCTTTGTGTGAGCAACCTGACACATGCCAACGGGACCACAGCATAGGCTTTTGGTCCATGAGGAGATCGCAGGTCAGGTACCCAAGACCAGAAATACCCCAAACAAGTTTGGAAAATCCCAGCTATAGTTAGACCTGGTGCTTTATTTGACTTGACTCAAAAGATGCCTTCAAACTATTTAAGTAATCATTTCATAGAATCATAAAATCGTAGAATGGATTGGGTTGGAAGGGACCTTTAAAGGTCATCTAAGTCCAACCTGCCCTGCAATGAGCAGGGACATCTTCAGCTAGGTCAGGTTGCTCAGATTTCTTAATTTCGTGTTAAGAAAGAGAGATACCAGGGATGCAGAAGCCATTTTGGCAGCCAACTTTTCCCCCCATTTTATGGAGTGGGCTTAGGGCTCAGAAAGGGTTTCCAGCAGCCGCTGATGCTGGGCAGCTGCAGGAGCAGGAGGTGCCATCAGGCACTGCAGTGTGCACGGGACACAACACCCCATTAGTGGCATGTGACCTCATTAAGGAGTAAAAGACCAAGTTTTTCTCTAAATTACTGTCTAATTTACAAGTCAAACCCTTCTGCACAGCAAACCAAGATAATTTAGAAAAGGACTGGGTTGCTTAGGAGGTTTTTCCCTATTTTTTTTGGTACAACAGATACCACACAGGTCAGGTCCTGAACCAAAGGTGCCAATGGCACCTCCAAGATTAACCACAGCAGCCAGGACCTGCCGAGCTCCTTGCAGCCCATAGTGTGCCAGTGGCACAGGCACAGGTGGCATGAACTGTTTCAGGAGCAGCAGCCTGGGACAGGGGAGGTTCAGAGGTAAAAGCGTGGGTGCAGGATCCTTAATCCCAAACCTGTGATGTGCGGGGATTTTCCTCCAGCTCCTGCCTCTGGAGTCACACTGTCAAGTGGGCATCACAACTTGGAGTTGTTGAGGGGGAAATAAAGAATTTCCTAACCTTGAGGGAGAATTAAACACGCTCTAAGGATGTGGAGAAAAGGGTTTACACCCACCTACACACACAAGCCGATAATGTTTGTGATTTCCAAGCCAGCCTACCTGACTGGAGACGGCAGGGTCACAACTACTTCCATGAAAACCCAGAGCTGCATCTGCTCCTTCCCTGGAAAAAGGCCTCTTTGTACCCTTTCTACTTAATGCATCAACCCATGAAGTTTAGCCACAGTCTTTCCCTCAACAGATGTCATGAGCACCCATGGGAGTTCGGAGGGTGGCTCATAATAACTTTCTATACAACTTAAACCCAAACCACTTGAGCTGTTCCAAAAAATACCATCATGAATCATGTGCTTTTACCGTGATGCAGTTAAGGATGAAAGCATGTTCCCATAAGACGTTATTGTTTGTAAGTAAAGCAGAGATGGTTTTGAGAGTATGTTAATATAAAATAAACCATACGTGTTAATATAAAATAAACCATATAATATTACTATTGTTTCGTAATTGGTGCACAGAGGAAAAGTCCGGTCTAAGACAAGCGCAGGTGACCATGGTAATACCTACACAGAGGCAGTGCTGGGCCATATCCCAGTCTCAATTCTGTTGGTAGCAAGCCAAGGCAACTTAATGAATTTGATTGAATTTAGTGTATGTAAGAGAAAAAATTGGCCCACCAAATCCTTTTTAAGCATATGTGCGTGTGTATGTGTATATGCATTTTAGATGGCTTGATAAATCCACAGCTATCTGGATTTGGAACTAATCTTCCCCTGTCTGTAACCGACATGCTGGAAAAATTACATTATGGGCAGCAAGAATAATTCTTCTTAGTCATAAATCAAAGCTCTTTAGGAGGGAAAGATGCATCATGGAATTTTTTTGATTCCTCTTACCAGAAAGTCTTACATGCATGGCCACATTAAAAGAGGTTTTCAAATGAAAACTGAAAATAGTTTCAGAAAATAAGGCGGCAGAAAGCACATGGGGCTTGGTTTGATACTAAGGAAATATAGGCTGAAGGAGAATATTACCAGCTGTGATTCATCTGATGCAAGAGACTTTGCTTTCAAAAATAAGCTCGGTACGGCAGAAGGGTCAAAATTGTACCTGGGATTTAGGATTATGTTATCTGCTGTTCTGCAACATGGTGGCAGAGAGAAAAGTCTTGCTGATAGCGCCGATAGCGGGAATTGGAGACTGAGGATTAAGCAACAGCACAGATAGCAACCAGCTTTCTTCTGTTAGCCTTTCATAGATTGCAAAAAAAAAAAAAAAAAAAAAAAAAGAAAAAGGGTGCCTGCCCACAAGAAGCAGAAATAAGCTCTATGCCCTGTTGATGAAGCCCTGGGTAGGAGGCAGATAACTTGCAAAAAAGGTTGCATTATTATTTAAACCAGGGGTGAAGGAACGGTTGAGGGCTTCTAAGAGGGGTGTGGGTTGGAGGAAAGTTTCAAAAGCCCAGGAAACACAGATCTCCAGAAGAGGGTAAAGATCTGCCCCAACCCTCTCAGCCTAGGATGTCCCTGAGGTCCATCTTAAATCAAGGGCACGCCTCAACGGGTCTCATTGCGAGATAAGGCTTGAGTTGTGTTGGAGAACTGGATGTGGTGGGCAGATTTATGACAGTTGGAGTTACCTCCTCCAGCTGCTCACCTCTGCCTTCCTGCCAGGACAGCAGAGCCGCTGGGGGTCCATCTGCCCAAGCAAGGGCTGTTGATAGCACCGGGTTTCACGGCAAAGCCAAATGGGTAGTATCTGCTCCGGTTCAGGAGCTGGCCCTTGCGTGGCTCAGCCATCTCTGTGCATGCAGTGCCATCTCCCCTTACACATCAGAGCCCTCAGATATAAACCATGTCCCTCTTTGAGGACCCACAGTCTTGAAATCTGCTCTAAATCAGACTGTTTTCCAGGCATTTGTCCACGGAGCAGAGGGAGTGCAGAGGAAAGGCTCCACTCTGCAGTTTGGCACAATTTAGCCCAAACAGCTCTCTCAAACTCAGAAGATACGCAGACCAGACAAGCAATGGAAATAATTTTGCAAAGAAACAATATCAAATGATCAGAATTCACTTAACCATGCACAACCAGTAAAGAGAGTGCTGCAGGCTAGCAGTACGACAAGGATTACCCTGCTCTCAGTGTCAGCAGGATGGACAGACAACCTCCAGAGGTCCCTTTCCACCTCAATTACTCTACAAATTAGGGTTATAATAATGGTCTTTTCTAAGGCTCCTTTCACCACTAAACCAGCCTTACACTTCTTTCCAAATGCTAAGCTGCACCACACCCCATCAAGATCATTTTGTTCATTTTAACAACCGGAGGAAGAGCTGAAGGCTCTGCTGGGCTGAAGCAACAAATCCAAATCACACAAGTGAGTGACACAGACCCAGCAGAAGAGCTCAGCTCTTGCAACACCCAACCCCATGCCGTAACCTCTCTCATTAAACTCCCTCCCCAGTTGCAATCCCAGGCGCGACTGTGCATTGCGGGCGCATGTGGTCCTCCCTTTCTAAGCTTGCTCTTCTCACAGCCAGCTGAAAAATCCCAGCCAGACCCCGTGATGGGAGACAGATGCAGAGCCACTCCCAACATCCTGCTCTGCCTCACGCGCTGTCTACCACATCACCACCTAAATTGGTTCCAGCATCATCGTCGCTGCTGATGAGGTGCAAAGCAGACTCAACGCAGCCAGATCTCCCCGTGCCAGCTGGAAGAGGTGAGCTTTGGTGTATAGCAACAAGCTCGATTCAAACAGGCGCCATCAGTCAAATCTAACGCCAGAAGTTCAGAATACCTCTTTGCGACATGGGAATCGTTTGGGCCTTGAATTTATCCTCGGTGCTGCATAACATTACCCAGTACCTTTACAGCAGTAGACAGGAATTTCCAGGTTGAGCAAGAAATTGCTTGAACAGATGCCAGCACATCCCAGAGTAACTGGGTAAGAAAGCTGATGTCCGTCCACCCTGTTTGCTGTGTGCCAGGTCTAAATTCACGTACTGTCTGCTCTGCCACAGAGTCAACATGAAGGTGTGTGCTGGCCATCACAGCCAAAAACAAAATTATGAGTCTGGGGCTCGCATTCAAAAAGTCAAGTGGAAGAAAGAAGGTCGTGGGCTCTTCTTCTGAGGAAAAGCAACAGAAGGTACTTTGGGGCTGATGTGAGTTGGTGAACAGGGCTGGCACTGGCTCCTGGATTAGTGGTGGGATGGCAAGGAGGTCTGCTCCAAGTGAGGAACATCACATGCAGAGAGTAGATAGGAAACAAGCATGGGATACAGCAGGGAACCGGAGAGGCAGATTCTGGCTGCTTGCAATGGGGCTGCAATGCAGAGAAGGCGCCGAGCCAGGACTCTCTGCAACCTTTGGTCCCTGAGGTAAATATGGTTGACAACCTCGACAACTAAGCTACGCAACTCAGTTGAAGGCCTGTTGGGAAGTCATCGGGTTTTCTAATTATTCTGGCACTGAATTGCAGCAGGAGGAAGCTGAGCTGCAAGAAGACACCATGGGCCAGTGTGGTGCTCAGCCCCAAGAGGAGTCAGAGGTGGTGTGCTAAGAGCCATGATGGCATCCTGCACAACCAGCCACCGGGCACAGGACCTTACGGAAAAGCAGCTCTTACGTTGAGACCAGCCAACAAGAATTTGGATGCCTCGAGAGCAGTCTGCAGAAGGTGCAGTGGCTGCACTGGACTGGACAACTGGATGAAGTTGGATGAAGTTTTTCAAGAGGAGGCGGTAGAAAAGAGTAGAGTACACAGGACGTGATTTTAGTGCTGTTTGTAAGGACTTGGCCACCTGCGCAGAGGCTGAATTTCTATTCCTGTCCAGATCCATGTTGCCATCTGTTTTCTCTGAACTATTCATCCGTACCTCATCTGCTCAAGCATCAGCTACTTCAACTACTGCACCGCTGGATCCAGCTGTGCTGGGTGAAAGCTTGTATGCCTTCCAAAATGGGGCTTGGCCGACCAGGACTGTGAAGAGACAGAAAGGGATTTACGATTAGTTAAGTGCACCTGTCTGTTCTGGGGTGCTCAGGAATGGGACAATGGTGTAAGTGACTTTGGAGCACTGTGCTGAGAGTCAGCACGTACCCCTGTACTGTTTCTTCTGTGCCATCCTCACAGTCGGTCATCCAGTGCTGCACAGCAAACCATAAAGTGGTACTTCTGGCTTAGTTGGATGTCGATGCAGAATAAAACAAATACTCACACACTTACTTATTTATTGTGTTATCTGAATTTTTGAACACACACACACACACACACACACCCTAAGCAATAATGCAAGGCGCAGATTATCTATAATCTACTGACAGCTATTGATCCATGAGGCTATCAACAAACCAGAACGATACGTATGTCTTATTCAATGTGCAAAGACGTGCCCGTGATAGCATTGGCAGCAAGAATACCCAGATAAATTTTGTGAATAACACAGTTCTCTGAATAAGACATCAAGACTCTTTCTACACATCCTTAAACTGAATTACTGAGGAACAAGGTATTTTCTCTGAAAATTACTTGCTGCTATAATTCACAGATAAAGAAAAAAAGAAGTCCGCTGTTTGAGAGCAATAATGGCCTAATACTTTCCTCTGAGATGTCCCTAGATGGAGTCCTCCAGAGCGTCAGGAGAGCTGTTCTGCTCCTAAGCAATAGGCAGACTCCCAGAAAGCTGATGATCTTACCAAATAGATGAGTGCCAAAGGTAAAATATGGGCAAATGCAGCAGTAGATTTCTTCTCCTCCACTTTTTTTCCACCCTGGGGAAGTTCATTCAGATTTGACAGTCAGCAGGTGTTGTTTCAGATTTTCATCCACATCCCAAGGCAAATGGAAACAGAAATCCAATGTATTCATTCCCATGCCACTAACACCTAGACCTAAGGAGAGCTTCTCTACTTGCCAGGAAGGAGATGTCTCTTTGCATGCCAAAGTCCAAAATTAGAGGGCAGCCTTGCCAGCTTGCTTGGAGCTGGCACACTCCAAGGAAGCTTTTAAGTCTTTATGTCGGGTTAGGTTTTCCTTCCCTTGCCAGCTGATTTTTTCTACACACAGACACAGCCTTGTGTGTGAAGGCAGAAGGAACTATGGTGAGACAGCAGCAAAACAAGTTGACTGTGAGTGTGCATTCACACATGCTTCTGTGTGCCTCCTTTGCAACCATCTCACATGCCAAGGAAGAAGGCTTTAATCCATGAGATAAAACTTGGTCATAATCTATACAAGTCCACACGCATGAGTGGCACGGCTGAAGTTTCTTGTCGCTACTCTAACCTGGGACTTTTCCCCTCCAAAGTGCAGGAGAAATGCAACTTTCCAGAGAGCACTACAAAATCAATATTCATCTGCAGCCATATCACAGAAAACTCACACTCGATGAATATAAAATGTCCATGAGGAGTATAAAATATTCCTTGAGCATAAAATCAGGTACAGGGCTGAGCATCCAGAGCTTCCATCAGTACCTTTGGAAAATGAGATCTTCCCAGACTCCTTTGGGAAGAGACAGTTTTGTTTTCTTCCATGCAAGCTTAGGAGATATCTGTTAGTGTAATTCAGAGAAGAGCCAACTCTTTGGGACACCACTTCCAATAAGTGGGTAACCCAGAGGCTTAAACTGAAGCTGGTGGTTGTGCTGTGATTCCTTCATGACAGCATAACCACATCTCCCCCCTTCCTCTCTTGCTTGGTTTATAGAGTCATTGCAATGCAAGAGCTCCATTTTCTTGAGATCAGATAATATTTTTTAATCAACTGCAGAATCATCCTGAAACATGAAATCTTGTCTCTCTATAGACACTTTCTTCAAGTTAGACAAGTTTCCTTTGGCATGATGGATTAAACAAATGCTCAAGAGTGGTACCAAGGTGAAATAAAAGCTAAGCCTGATTCCTCACTCTGTCATTGCCCACAGAGTTTCTTACTTTGCCTTATCTTACCATGGATGTGGCACAGATACGTTACTGTATGGACATGAGAGAAAAAGTCCAGACCTTCTAAGGGCCTAAACCAGAACTGCCATTGAATTAGCAAACTAGTCAATGCCACATGTTGTTTTTCAGTGTTGTGCTGTACCCAACACAAAGTTGGTTCACTGACCGTCATCGGCTGAGGAGAAGGAAATCCATCAAACATTTTTAGTCATGTAGCTTCCCTTTGTATGAGGCAAAAGTTCATTATCATACATAAAAGAAAGCATCTTATCAGGAAGTCAAAAGCAGTTTATCCTGATCTCAGAGCTCCTACACTCAACAAGGAAGCAGAAAATTGTACACCTACTGTCCTGCCGTAAAAAACTCAAGTGCACAATGCTACCACCAAACAGCCCCTGAACCAGGACAGAAATTGCCCGCTAACCACAGGGCTCATCACATTCCCAACTTTGCACCCTTTCCTTTTGTTAAAGAAAGAAGTGGTGTCAGCTCTTCAAAATGAAGGCATTGTGATAATGCTCCCATCTCAGACTGTGATAACTCACGAAAAAAAGCCTAAAGAAACAGTTAACAAAATTTTGGCATACCTGAAGTTACAGCCAGTAGCGAGAAGATTTGAATTTTGTAATTTAGATAGTCTGACAGGAAGGCCGTTAGGTCTTCTGTATTACTCAAGTTTCAGACCCAAACATCTCAAATCTGTATTGAGCTTCCTGCCTGACAGCACAGGTTTGGAAGAAGTGCCACTTGCTGGTGAAATTTCTGTTGCATTCTCTTTGTTCAAAGTTATTAGCACGAATGAACAGCAGTCTGTGGGGCTACTCAGACAGACTGTTGATATCTTCGCTTTCAGCAGCAATTTCTTCTGACTCTGAAAGAAACTCTGTACTTGATCCCCTCTGCTCAAGGCTTCTGGCTAGGAATATTTCCTCCACAGTACGTGGGATATTTCCTACCTATTAAATCTCCGTTTCACCTACCTCAAAACATTCCAGGGCTTTTCTAACTGGGATTTGCAAAACTTTTTCATAAACAAGCTCTTTGGATTCTCCCTCCTGTTTAACTGCTTTGCTCCTACAGTCTTTGCATTTTTTATTTTCCTGGAGGTAAGTTTGATATAATCTCTTCTGAGCTTTTGTAGCTTTTCAGAAAGTGGCACTGAATGCCTTGAGACCCTGAGAAACGCCCTTGTAAGCTCACACCATTGCAGAGTCCATCTCTTAAAAATAAGTGGGACACAGTACAATTTAAGTCTGTAAAAGCTTGCTGTCCTGAGCTGGCATTCTGCCTGAATGAGGGACTTTGTGAGATTCAGTAAATGGTCACCAACGACACCAAAGTCAGCCTGGAAAATACCTCTCCATTTCTGAATCTGTAATTGCACATCCCTATCAAACCCACCACCACCTTGCCACACGAGGAGTACGCAGAGGACCAGGCAGTGCTTAGCAATCATATCTCCTGTTTTATCACAGGGAAGGAGAAAGACAACAGAGGGAGGCAAAGGACCGAAACACCCATGTTCTTCATGGGACATCTAAACCAGTTCATTTCCCAGGGCAGAAAACCTTCCCCGTCTGTAATTACAGAATCACAGAATGGTCAGGGTTGGAAAGGACCTCTG
>RSEF01000001.1:218664165-218678688 GCA_003993805.1 Himantopus leucocephalus | reverse complement strand
TGAACCTGCTTTGGCAGGAGGGTTGGACTAGATGATCTCCAAATGTCCCTTCCAACCCTGACCATTCTGTGATTCTGTGATACTGTAAAATCTCAGCAAGGCCTATTATGGCCAACGTAGGGAGAGAAGTCCCAACCCAAGTGAAGAAAAGAGGCACCGCCACCTTTGCAAGATAGATAGATCTCTATAGTGTTCACTTGGGTAGCAAGAGAGCTTCATTTTCAAAGTAAGCAATGCAAGAGATCTAATGTCTCCTTTCTGTTGTGAATGATGCCAGGCTTCAGGCAGTCAGAAACATCAAGAGTTTGTTGTTGGGACAAGAATCAGAAATCCCCTAAAACCCATCAGCTGTATTCCCTGTAAGTGCGACCCACCACTAACATGACTTAAAATCCCAGTTTAACAAACTTTGGCTTCTCACTCTGGAGATTCCCAACTCATTTCCCACCATGGCAGCCAAAATAGTGGCTGCTATAGCTGATAAAATCAGTTTGGCTGGATCTGCAAGTGTCACAGCATAGGATGTCTTCTCCATTTGGCCAGGAGATGCTTCTCTATGCGAGGACTCTAGAAACATCTTCTTTTGCAAAGCTCAGGACACATCTCCTGTTTGATTTAAGCGCGGGGATTTTCCAGTACAGAGTTATTCAAGAGGTGTGCTATGCAGCAAAGAAGATTACTTAAAATCTTGGATACTGGTGGCTTTGGTGGACTTTGGTCACACTTTAGTTCCTTAAGAGCCGGTTCGCCAAGGCAACCAAAAAACATCTGCTACACTCAAGTGGTTTACTCAAGTTCACCACTCCCTTCTCCCCAAGCCTGTTGACCACGTACCCCTGTAAACTGAGAGAAATTAATGTTATTGCGGGCTGAGGCAGGAGATGGCTCTGATCTTTCTCACACCAGTGTTGCCCCTCCATGTTTCCACCAGCCCCCAGGCACCACCACAGTGCAGCTCCTCTTGCAACACAAGACCTCGCTCCATCACAACATGACTTCACGCTTTGTTTGCCACTGTTTCTCACCGAGGTGCTCCCCAGAGCCGAGGTCCTTCCCCGTGTGCCCTCATCCTCTCCTCTCTCAGCAGGATGCCGGGCAAAAGACATCCCCACACTGCAGATGTATTTCATACAAGCCTCCAAACTCACACATCTACCCCTTAGAGCAGCTCCAAAACCAGAGGCACGTAACACCCAATTTCTTACACCACGCTGCCAACTCTCTTCAACACCCTCCAATTTTACGGGCAGAACCTGCCTTATGCTGAACAGACCGATCACCGCTGGTTCAAACACATCAGTCAGAAACAGCTGTCTCCTCCGACTCACAGCACAGCTGGAACATGAAGAGTCTGGACTGCTTCTCCATCTTATTTTCCCTTTATCATAAGCTTGTCTTTGGGTCCCTCCATCCCCATACTAATATCCTCAATCCCTTCCTCCCCACCGGCTTATTTTTTTTCCCCACCAGCCTGTCAGCATGCCTCTTGAACTTATTTATAGTCTTATTTATAGCGCGGCTTCAGCCACCTCACTTGTTAACCTATTCCATATGTTTATTCCCCTTTGTGAGAAACAGGGCCGCGCGAGCTCTCCTTTATCCCTGGGGCCTTTTATTTTCAGATGATGGCTCCAGCTGCCCTGCCCCTCACATGAGACGTGTGGGGTTTTTTCTCCAGCAAACAAAAGAGCAGCTCAGAAAGGGGCCAGGGTGATGAGAGAGACGTGCCAGCTCTGTGCCAGCACTAACAATGACGGATGCCCAGAAGAAAGCCAGCACATCCTCCACAAGCTGCATAGCAGGTTTTGCTACTAAGAGCATCCCGATGGGGTGAAAGTGGACTGGGTTCACCTGTATCCAGAGGGATACAGACTGGAAAGCAGCTCTCACTGGGGATTTATCCTTGGATTTTCTTTCACTGAGTCCCCAGTACTGTTTGCAAACTCTCTTCTTAACTTTTGCCATCCTTTGTTGGCTCATTGCTGGGGCTGCTGTGATCTGACCTCTAACCCACTTTGAAGCCTCCACTTATTTCTGGTGTCCCACAGCTGACCAGTGCCCCCAGCACACTTTCTCCCACCCCAAATCTCAGGGACCAGCTTCCCAACAGCAGCCAGGTTTGGATGGCATTTCCTACAGACGCAGCTGCAAGTGTCTGAACCTCCAGGTCCATCCAGGATGAAAGATGAGCAACCTCCAGGTACCCCCATCCAAACAATGGTACCATGATCCAAGCGATTCATGCAACAAGTTGGGCTGTTATTTTAAGGAAGAAATTTTTTACACTGAAGGTGGTGAAACACTAGCCCAGGTTGCCCAGAGAGGTGGGAGATGCCCCATCCCTGGAAACATTCCAGGTCAGGTTGGATGGGGCTCTGAGCAACTTGGTCTAGTTGAAGATGTCCCTGCTCATTGCAGAGGGGTTGGACTAGATGGCCATTAAAGGTTCCTTCCAACCCAAACTATTCTATGACTCTATGATTTGCCCAGCTCCCCATTTCACTTAACTTGCCAACAGAGATGGTTGCTAAACCACTCACATTTCTTCATGGTTGGGGGGTCGGTGGCTGTGCGGTAGGGTTAATTCGTGCACAGGGCCCCATTAAAAGGCCACTGTGGAGGCACATCTGCCTTCTCACCTTGTCTGCAAGCCCAGCTGCAGCCAGGCAGAGCTCTGCTCTGCAGAGACGCCCCTGATGTGTAATAA
This sequence comes from Himantopus leucocephalus, assembly GCA_003993805.1. Classification (NCBI taxonomy): domain Eukaryota; kingdom Metazoa; phylum Chordata; class Aves; order Charadriiformes; family Recurvirostridae; genus Himantopus; species Himantopus leucocephalus. The sequence goes on along the minus strand of RSEF01000001.1, from coordinate 218,675,981 downwards.
ATGTGTGAAGTAAGGTTTTTCCTGACGGACTGTTGGTGATTGCAGCCCAAGGTGCAACACCAGAGACACAATGGGTCCGTGTTCAGCAACGGGGCAGCTTTAGAGGCAAGCAAGCCAATACAGCATTGGATCTCTCCTTATTGACTTCTGCTCTTCATGCTCAGTTCTCTCCCTGGCTAGCAGCAATAACTTATCCTGGAAACCCCCAGCCAGAGCCTGCCAGCACCTGCTTTCCTTCTTAGCAGCTATTTCCAGCCATCTGCCCAGGGCACTTTGCCTTTCCTCCTCCTGGCTTGCAAGGAATATATTGGTGGGACTTTTCCTAGCACCTCCTTAACATTTGCATTCCTCATGCCCGAAAGCCACCCTGTTGTAAACCCCAAGCAACTCGCAGCCGGCCTCTCCTCCCCTAACTGCTCCAGCAGCTGCTCTCTCTTTTTTTTTCTATCGTGCCAGCTTTTGTTCCCTTCAATGCACAACTGTGAAACATCCTGCGCTTTTCCAGCCTCGTAGCATCCCTTCCCCACCGATTTCAGAGGCTTTCAGAGCAGGCTGTGAGCAGCACCCTGTTTCTCTTCTTTCATTTGCCACAGAGAAATGTTCTCGATAGTGAACGCCATAATCGTGGTGTTCCTTACGCAATGTGAACCAACAAACACCCCCCCCCCCCCCCCAAAAAAAATGATAAAAGTCTTTTTTGCCCACCAAAAAGCATCAAAACAGGCACATGTTCCCTCTGCTTTCTTCTTTGCCCCTTTTTCAGGTCAGCTTTAGACAGGAAAAAACCTCAGGCTGACAGTGATATCTCTAAGGCAATTCAGGAGTCTCCCCTGGGAAGCAGCAGGAGTCTCATTATTTTATATTCTCCCAGACAGAATACTGAATTTGGGGAAAAGCCTGCCCCGGCCTTAGCAATAAGAAAGGAAACTTCCCAAATTGCTCTCCAGAGCCCTCAGATTCCTGTTTCATTACCTTGGCGTGAGCAGTCCCAGGCGTCTTTTGTAATCCCTGTTGATCAACAGGGGCAAGGCTCGGCACACCTCTGGCCAAGGGGCTCGTTCAACATTATGAGAAAGCCTTAATACGAGCATGGGGAAGGGAAAATATGCACTCTGCAAATTCAGTTCACCTTTTCTGTTGTAAAACATGCTGGATTTTAATGATTTCTATTTACCAGGAACCTCAGATTAGCTTTAAAGCATTTAGCAGTAATTTATTTTCTTCTTTCCCCCCCCACCCCACCCCCACCGTGAAACAACAAAAAAACCCCACAACCCTGCAGGCTTTAAGTCAGAGAGTAGACAAGATTGCAAGGTCTCATTTTTCTGGAAAACCGCTGTGCCGGCAAGGCTAGAAAGAGATCGTTCAGATACAAAGGGGCGGGGGGGGGGNGGGGGGGGGGGGGGGGGGGGGGAATCAGATCCAAATATATCTGCAGATAAATATTTTACGCTCTTTCTGAATAGCTGGGTGGGATCAGCCGAGCACCCGAGAGCCCTGCGCTGTGCGAGGCTGCCACCTCCTGGGGTGGGCAGCCCTGATGCCAGGGCATCCACCAGAGATCGGCTTGGATTTGGTATTTTAAGCCCAGAAATAATCATCTCGCAGGGAAGGCGAACCGATGCCTCCATCTCCAGCTTTTACGGAGAGTGGAGAGGATTTCTAAGAAGTGGGTGCGGAGTTTAAACGTGCAGGTGGGGAGCGGAGAATGTGGACGTGCCCATTAGGACTTGAAGGAGTGATGTGGGGAAACGGGGTATGCTGCATTTCACCAGGAAAGCCACACATTTCCCCATGTATTGCAGCTCCTGCTCTTTTATTGTGACTCCATTTCCCCCTGCTAGGGCTCCTCCAGCCCATTTTCAGTGACATCTGCTTTGTCCCTTCCACCAGAGTCTCCTGACGGCACCGCAGAGGTGGATATTGAGAGTACGGCAGATTTTGCTGGGTGACCAATGGTCTATGGGAGGGAAGATATGAGAGGTGATGTCCCGTTACCTGTTGTGACTACGTAGCTCGTGGTGTCCTCTGGGCACCTTGTCTCCATCTACACGGGTCAGAACATCTCTGTGCTGTAGGAGGAGGTTGGCTTCAGCCATTGCTTACAGGGATGGGACCATTCTGGGGCCTCTTGCCATGGTCTTGTGCAATGGGCAAGCTCTGGGCCTGGGGATGGTGGCGTTACCCTTGGCAGGGGGCTGATCTGTTTTGGGTGCATAAGGGCATTGGTTTAGCGCAGGAGCAGAGCCCCCCTGCTCTGCACATGGACAAATATTAAAGAGTGAAAACCTTCCCTTCACCTTGGGAGTGGAAGATACTCAAGTTCAAGACCAGAAAAGGAAGATTTGGTCAACTAGGCCCCCCTCCTGTATGTCACAGGCACATCACCTTCCCACACATTGCCTGCATTAAATTGGCTGACTTTAATTAGAGCAAAGCATTTAGTCCTGCAGTGTGCTACAGATGGAGGACAGGCCAGATGAAGGTGCTGAAAGCCTGTGTTAGGAGGTCAAAAGCAACCAGATCCCTTGCTGCAAAGGACAGAAAAGCTCATAGGCCCCAAATGTCCTAATAAAGTGGAGAAATGTCTGACTGCTCATTTGTAGGCTGTTGGCTGCTGCCAGACCCTCTTGCACAGGCACAACCTGAATGGGACGCTGCAAGGAGTCAGCCTGGAAGCGGTAGCGTGAAATGCCCCCCACATCCTGCAAATAAGTTTCTGCCTCCTTCCAAGGAGCTTTACTTACCAGGAGCAGGCCCCCATAATCGCTCTGAGACTGCTAGCAGCTCTCTGGGTTTCAGAGAGAAGAATTAAAAACAAATCAGAGGTAATGAGCTCTTAAATTGCTTCTGAATCCACTGTGTGGCTGAGAGTTTTGGTGGATTTGGATAATCAAATCAAGCAGGGCCCAGGGCATGCAGAAGGGTGATACGGAGTTTAAGAATATTTTCAAGCTTCCCATTAAACATTAGATGGGATGCAACTGCCCTTTCTCATTGAAAACAGTAGTAAGAAACTCACTCAAAGCCAAAGACAAGAACCAGACTCAGCCTGAAGAAATGCTGTTTCCCTCCCTATGAACTGTGCCAGCGCAGCACTAATTGACTTCTGTTATTAGTTACTTCTATTCTTCCAGAATAGTTATATATAGTTATTCTTCTATTATTAGTTACTCCAGACCTAAATGGTTGCAGGGATCTCCAGAAAGAGAGACAAGGCCATGAGAACTAAGGGGCTCTCCAGTTCTCTCCATCCTTTTCTGCATAGTAGTCCTGCATTGGTTGTCAAGGCTCATCAGAATGAATTATAGGACTTGGGACAGATTTTCAGAGGAGGGGAAATACGTTCCACGCTCTTGTACCATGGATGGGGCGCCCAGGGATGGGGCTGTATTTGGCCGTTCAGATGCCTGTCAGCGTGGACACCCTGCACCAAAACAACTCAAGTTCAGTTCTGAATGTCAAAGGACGAGGTGGTGGGGCATGTCTTGCTTGTTAGCAGATGGCTAAAGCTTATCTGTTTAAATTCATTTACTAATCAAAATCAACAGTTTATGTGTTTTGGAAGGTGAAAACAGCAGAAATCAGTATTTAGAAGCGGGACAGGATGAACCCTAAGCCACTTAGCACAAACTTGTTTGCAATGCACCACTAATCCTCTCCTATCCTGTCTTCATTAACCTCGTGTACACTGCACCTGTGCAACTGATAACACAGTGGTGTTTGGGAAGCAGATTTCAGACAGGCCCCTCTTCCCCACCAAGGGAGCCCATCCAACAACGTTTTAAAGCAGGTTTTGTATCTCATTGGAAGTTTTTTTTTTTCCCTAAACTTTTTAGGGGAATAAAGCAAGCCACTATCCCCTGGAAAACACAGTCTTTGCCAGTGTCTCCAGCGGTCACCTCTGCGTGGCGGCTGGAACGTCCTGCTCTTGGACGAGCCTTATCCTCTTGCATGGTGGTCACCCTCATCAGCTTTCCCAGGTCATCGCTGATGGCAGCTCTGGATGGATGCTTCCACGAGTGGATTTACCCTCCTGAAAAAGGTCTCATGACCAGAGGAGACAGGACAGGGCTGGGAGCAGGGAGGGGATGCCTCATGTCTTCAGGCTTCCAAGAGAGGTGCCCCAACCCTGTCAGTGTTTAAGAGGCGTTTGGAGAATGCCCTTAATAACATGCTTTAAATTTTGGTCAGCCCTGAAGTGGTCAGGCAGTTGGATGAGATGATCATTGTAGATCCCTTCCAACTGAAATATTCTATTATTGTATCATATTGTATTGTATTGTACTGTACTGTATTGTACTATATTCTATTCTAGTCTAGTCTGTTCTGTTCTATCCTAGTCTATTCTACTCTATTCTATGTCACCCTGCAGCACCCAAGGGTGCCTGAGGAATACATCTGTGTCCATGAACACCTTTGAAGCTCAAGGCCACCTTGAATCTAAACCTGCCACACACCCATCCAGCTCAGACGTATGTATTTCTGCAGGATCAGACCTGTGGGTGAGCCCCAGGGCAAGTAAAAGGGAACAGTGAGCCCACACCGCTCCTTGTTTTGCTGGTCCCGTTTGCTCAGCTGGGGTGGGAACAAACATGCCCCTAAGAATTTCTCATATGAAAAGGAGGGATTACGTATCCCTTTACATTCCTACCAGTCTTCTGTTTCTGTTAAGAAAAACAATCACAATTTTCAGGCTTTCTTTTAACGGAGGATCAGTAACAACCATAAAATCATGTTTCTTCCTTTGCATGGGAAACAACTTGGGAAAACCCCACTTGACTCAAGCCCCTCCAACCTGCCTCGTCAAGCATTCAGAACTGATTTAAAATATCTTGTTCCAACAAAGAAGAGCAACGCAATTTGGTCATCAGACGCTGCACCAGACCTTGCTCCAGACAGGTGTGACTCGATTCCTGCTGCCGCCTGCTAGGTTTGGATCACCATCACAAGGAAAATGTGTATGAGGCTGCCTCAGCAATGCCGGAGCAAAGAAAAGCAGATTACCTCCAGGACTTTATCTTCCTACTTCCTATTTTCCTCTTTTAAAACTAATCTTCCCACTCACTGGAAGCAGGGCACCAGGGCTTTACGCTCCCCGCAGTCTGGGCAATGATTTGCTGCCTCCAGTCCTCTGGCAGAAGTATGGCACTTTCCCTGTGCGGGCCAGGATTAATATAAAGCGGTTAACTTAACTAGCAACATATGTCTGCATCTTTTTTTCCCACTGCCATTTAATCTCTCTTATCCACTGACCATGCAAGTCTCCCGTAATCACTGCAGAGTAATTATGTGATTATTCCAGCCCTCTAAATTACAGCTGCAGCTTGGACCCTAGCAATTGCAGGTGACACAGCCAGGCTGACTTTCTCAACTGTTAGTTAATTACAATTAGACAGAAGAAAAAAAAAAAAAAAAGAAAAAAAAAACCCAACCACACAATAATAATAATAATAAAACAACCTGCCAGAAAATGCAACTTCTGCTGAGAATTTTCACCCCAATCTTTCTCATCACAAGGGAAGATTAGAGTGGGAGCCATTAATAAGATGGCAATTTATGTTAATTTATCAGCACCTAAGCCCAAGAGTCTTAATAAAACTAGCTAAAAGGAAATTTATGATAAACAAAGGCAATTATGTTGTTGCTGTTATTACAGTGGCCTTTCAAATCCTGTTGTGCTGGGTATTCTTGTCTAACCGGCTTGGGCAAGGAGGAGGAGGATGGGGTGTGCAGCAGGAGGTCTTGCAGAAGGTCGAGGACAACGTCAGACGGAGTCTGCAGGTCCTCATCTGACCCTCTCCTGCAACGCCTGCACACCCAGCAAACCACAAGATTTGAAAAATAATGAAATCAGTAGAAATGAGGTTTTCACAAGGGAGGGGATGAACCGCAAGAAGACCAATTTGCAGTCCCTCTCCTGGCCTTTATGACCCTTTCCTGAGTGTGGCTTTCCTCCAGTGTCAGGGTCTTTCCGATGCCATTGAGCTGGGACCGAGACCTCCCATCGAGGTAGGGACGGGAACAAAGATCTCAAGACAACAGGAGGTACAGAGGTAGGAGAACCTCCCCCAAAAGTCACAGGCCCTTTTATTGTTTTTGCCTTTTTTCATAGCATTTGCAATTTCTGATGAGAATTCCCAAAGTGTAAATGGCTTCACAACTGGTGAAAAAATGGTAAAACACCAGATATCTGCAGGGGTTTTTTTGATTGTTTCGCTGATAGTGGCTAGAGTGAGAAGTGTCCACAAACATTCTTTCTGAATCTGGCAAGTGTCAGCCAACTCTATGGCAGACTGAAGTGCCCCAAGGTCCCCTTCCCCTGCACGCTGACAGCCCCAGCCTGCGGAGGAGGAGTAGGGCAGAAAGCTGGAAGGGGCAGGAATGAAAATGAAAGGGGAGGGAAGAGATCTTCCCCAAGGAGCACGTTACGAAGCTACAGCTGAGCTCCATCAGAAGTGGAGAGGATGCAATTTTAATCCCATGATGATCTAAAATCCACTGAAATCAGCAGAGAAAACCCCGAGGACCCCAGGTGACCTCTTGTCTCTGATGCAGAACCACACGCTCCTCAACCTGGGTTGAACTGGGCCCACAATGGATGTAAATCCTCCATATCGATGTAAATCCTCCATATCAACGTAAATCCTCATCACCTGCACGATTTGATCCAGCACTTCTGCCTGGTCTCTGCTTTCTTTCTTTCCGTTCGAGCTCATCGCCCTGTGCCGCAGTATTACTGAACGCAGGTCCTCCATCACACTTAAATTTTTCTACCTGGCATATCATGCTATCCAGTCGCTATTGGGTTCTTTAAGGGCGCACAAAGGGACAATGAACTGGAAGCGTGGCCCAATCTGTAACTGTAATTGATGTCATCAGCAAATTCAGAGCCACCTTTGGGACTGAAATACTGTAAGAGGCCATTTTAAGAAAGAAATGGTGTTGGGTCAAATGCTTTATGGTGGTAACAAGCAGAGCCCTGCAGAAGAGCAAACATGTCTCTATGTACAAATACCCATGGGTCGCTTAGATTTTCCCCACAGTGACTCGAAGAGACAATGTTATGGTTCTGCAACGTGACATCACAGGGCAATAAAAATAAAGGGAAAGGGAGAAAAAAATTCTGGTGATGAATTGCAAAATAAACTGGCTTTCCAGCAACCCAATAAAGGGAGAAGAATATCCTCCATTTCCAGAGGGAAGATGGAGAACAGCAAAGATGCACTTTACAACCCATTCTGCTGGTAGAGACGAGGGTCTGCTGACATTAATTTTACCCACTCCCTTCACTTCCCTCAAAAGAAAATCGAGCAAACCACTATGATTTAAGAAATGATAGCCCAACAGACTTTCACTGCAGGCAACCTTCATCAAACATTAGCCTCTTGGCTGCACTGCAGAGCAGTCCGTTTTCAGTCTGGTTTAGATCCTTATTTTATCCCTTGCTGTTTATGATCAGAATATTTCATCTATTTTCACAAAAGAAAAACCAAAAAACTTCTGCCAAACTCGCTATTCAAGTGAAAATAGCAGAAGTTTCCTGGTAAAATGTGGGAAATACTCCTCTTTAAAGTTCAGAAGGACTATTGGCATCATGTTTTAAAAAGAGATTAGAATTGATTTTGCTAAACCACACTTCAAAAAAATAAGAGAGGAAAAGCTTCAGCTGTTCTTTTAATCCGGCTTTGTTTGCTCTGTACTAATTTGTAAAGTGTTTATGTCTGAATTCATGTTAAGGACAAGCAACCATGGCAGTTAATAATTTCATGTATATATCACGTTGGCGCTATAGAGTTCAAGGACCCGAGGAAATGGAGGAACACCAAAGTGATCCGACCAGCCAAAGATAATATGACTCGCTGGTGCAAATGGGAATGAAAGCCAGGTCTACTGGTTTGCCAAGACTCCTGTGAGCTATTGGCAGTGTCTCCAAGGGAGCTTACAGCCAAAGAAGAGTGCTACAGATTCATGAGATGACCAAGTGGTTCAGAAATGCTCCTGGCCTTACAGTAGGATGAGAAGGAAGCACAGAAACATGAAATACCTCTAAGGCTTTACCTACACTAAAGAATTACACATTCCCAGGACAGTCACCAAGCCCTGTTTGTATTTACAGTCTGGGAGGATGCCATGTCCCTTTTATAGCTGTGACACAGCAGTGGGGGCATTCATCCAAGCTGTGGGTACCCCAGCTTCTGCTTTGCCTCAGTCCGAATTTGGGTACCACGATGGCTTTTCTAGACACCTAGTTTTTGGATGTTTTGTAGTGGAGCTAATCTCACTTGTCCCGATTTCACCTGGTGAAGAATGACTAGAAATGAACACAGAAATCCAGGAATTAGCAAGAATCCAGAATCACCTCAGGATGGATGACCTGGTTGTGGTCTCTGCTGTAAAGACAATGATACGCAAAAGAGAAATGTGCGCTGCAGCAAAGCCCAGTCTCTGGGCTCCTTCTCCCCCAGGCAGCTCCCTCGGTGCAGGACTACAGACTGACCCACAGCCTTGGTCAGGCCAGATGACATGATGCCCACACACCTGGGGGACTGAGACCACTAACCCTGGGACAATGGACAATGACAGCCATGAATCCAAATGCAAAACCCTCTGGAAGAGGAACCAAATGTCACTCTCTCTCTTTCTGGAAGGGTGCCCCAACCACCACATGGTGGAGGTGGGGATCCTCCACTCCTCCAGCTCTGCTAAGCGTGGAGGAAAACAGCAGGAGCCAAATAGTCAAGGTCCACGTCTTTGCTCAACCTCAGCTCACGCTCACTACCCCTAATACTGGGGAGCTTTAGGCCAGGTGTTAGGGGAGGTTAATTAGCAAAAAATAGAATCATAGAATGGTTTAGGTTGGAAGGGACCTTGAAGATCACTGAGTTCCAACCCCCCTGCCATAGGCAGGGACACCTCCCACCAGACCAGGTTGCTTAAAGCGCCATCCAGCCTCGCCTTGAACACCTCCAGGGATGGAGCAGCCACAGCTTCTCTGGGCAAATAAGTCTGTGAAGAACATGGCCACCTGCAGGAAGAGAATCAACTAAGCAGGAAAGTAGGAGGATCTCAATTTTGCATCCAGTTGCCTGCAGGGCAGTTATGCCCTTCAGTAAACATAGCCTGTGGCATTTTAAGAACCTCCAGAAAACAACGCCTCCACCTAAGTGATTTGTTTAATCGGACCCAAGCGCTGCCAGCCCTTGTCCTAAGGGCAGGGCCAAGGGTGCTGCTAGGGGTTCCATTATCTTTTCATGCTCAGCTCACGCTGTTCTCTTTAAAAGATTAATGAGACATATATTCTCAATCAAGAAGCTATTTCAGAAGCTCTTACTTCCAATCAGTTGTACAGTTCAGTTAGTAGCATCATCTGCCCTCATTTCGGTTGGGAGTTTTAGCGAAATGATTTATGGATATTTATTTCCCAGAGTAGCATTTGCACATTGATGGGCTGCATATTGATGGTGCTAAAGCCGGATAATCAATGCACATCTAATGGCGCATGGAATGCGCTAAACAAGCCGACAGTAACTCGGGGTGCATAGATAAGGATACCTGGGCTCCTTCCTTGAGTGACGTGTGTGTTTTTGCAGTTGAAGAGCACATGCACTTTGCCAAGAGGCAAGTAACAAGGTGAATAACATCTGAGCATCCTACCACCTACGGCTGTAGGTAAGTGAAGATCCACAGACGGTGGATCTCAAGACAGGCTGAGCTCACCCAGCTGGGCTGAAGAGGACTTTGCCCACTTAACAAGATATTACCCTATTTCAAGAATTCATCATCTGTGTCTTGTGGGTCTCATCTTGTCCATACTGGTGCTCCTTCCCCCATGTTATGTCTGGCTCCAGCATAAATCCTTGGGAAATTTTGTCACCATGCAGCTCAGCATCAAGCCATGGCAGCAAGACGTTCAAGGGGACACCACCAGAGCAGCACATTTCTGTCCTCTGATTGTAAAGGTAATCTAAAACAACCGGTAACACTTCCACTCCAGACACCAAAAGCTGGGTTACATGACTTGCAGCCAGAAGACAGGAAGCCAGAGGCCGCGTCCTGTTTTGTCACCAGCCTGAGATGCTCAAAGGGAAAGTTTTGGCCAGTGGTTTTGATGGAGCAAGAACCAAGGCACCGACTAAGGGTCCCATCAGGAATGCAGCCTGATGCTGAACTTGCAGTAGAAAAGTCAAGATATAGTTAAAACATTTACCTGACTCCAGAAGCCTCCCAGCTGCTTTCTGGGCATCTCTGGCCAGTATCACCTTGTTTCTTGTCCTGGAAATGGTCAATATTCTCATAACACAACTCCCCGTTTTTCAGTGGCAAATTAGCTCACATTGCAATTTGTATTACAGCACTTAGAAAAAAAACACATTCAGCTCCACTTTAACTGTTTTAACAGCACTCAGTAAGTCTCTCAGGAGCTCCCAGAAGCACTGTGTGTTCTGGCTGCTCTTCTAAGAGGCCCATCCATCTCTGTCCTGCTGCTTATTCCTTTGCAGCTTTGCAATGTTCTCATTTTTTCCTTTACTTTTAGGGCTATTTCTGCGGGTTTCATAACCCTATTCCTCTTACTCAGAATAGCTTGCAAGTGCACTCTGATTCTTCTACAAATCTTCCTCGGGAGTTTGCACCTCCCTAATCCTCTGCAACCATCTGAGCCTCTGCAGTACCAATGTGTCCACCAACTGCAGGGTCTTGAACCCCTGCGTTCTCACGTGATTTTGGAGACAACAGTGCAGACAACTACCTTTGCTGATGTCCTCCACCAGGATTTCTGCACAGTTTTGGACAGAAAAGAAGTCAAAACCATGAGGAACTACAAATTGTTTGAAGTCTTGTCCACTGAACCAGCAGGTTGTAACCGCTTGTAATTATTGCTGAGGTCCCATTCTGGCGGACATCAGACTAACATGAGTGATGATGGTTTTGGTGTTATATTTCCACTAAAGCAATCCTGGGACAGAGTGAATAAGCCAAAAATAAGAAATAGCCACTCTTTTATCACGTACATGTGGACAATGGCTTCAACAAGTCCTGATTTATCAGCACAAGTTCTTGTCCGCACTGCAGTTTTCAGCAGATTTCACAATTTTCTCTACACCCGCTTTGCATTTTGGGGCCTGAACAGTTCATTTTGTACTCTCTTGAGGGACAAGAGGCCTTGCGGAGGGATCTAGGTAGGTTGGAGCTTTGGGCTGTGATTAATGGAATGAAATTTAATGAGTCCAAATGCCGGATTGTGCACCTAGGACAGAGTAACGCCAGGTACGAGTATAAACCGGGAGAGGAGTGGCTGGAGAGCAGCCCTGCAGAAAGGGACCTGGGGCTCCACAGGAGTCAGCAGTGTGCCCTGGCACCACGAGGGCAACCCGCATCCTGGGGGGCATCAAACACAGCACAGCCACCGGCCAAGAGAGGGCATTGTCCCACTGCGTTCAGCGTTGGTGCCGCCTCACCTGTAGTGCTGCGTGCAGGTCTGGGCCCCACCATCTGAGAAGGATGGGAAGGTCCTTGAGAGGAGGGCAACACAGCTGGTGACAGGGCTGGAAGGCATGTCCTATATGAAGTGGGTAAGGACTCTGGGCTTGTCTAGTTTGGAGAGGAGGAGGCTGAGGGGTGACGTCATTGCTCCTACAGCTCCCTGAGAAGGGGACATGGAGAGGGAGGTGCTGAGCTCTTCTGCCTGGGACCCAGTGACAGGACGCGTGGGAATTGTTCAAAGCTGCGCCGGGGAGGTTCAGAGTGGGCATTAGGAAACATTTCTTTACCAAGAGGGTGGTCACACACTGGAAGGGGCTTCCTAGGGAGGTGGT
>RSEF01000001.1:218651512-218664065 GCA_003993805.1 Himantopus leucocephalus | reverse complement strand
CGTTCCTCATAAGACTTGTCCCCTAGGGGACACGCTGGAGGCAGAAAAGAGCATCACTGGCAGCTGGGAGAGGCTGAAAGCAGCAGAAACTATCTGGAGTGAAATGAGGCATGAGAAAAACAAGAGCTGATGGTACATGCATGGAACAAGACATCAGAAGGTCGGAGTTCAAATCCCATGCGTGACCTTGACCTTTTGTGTGATTTAGGACAAGTTCTTTCACCAGTGTAGCCCAATAACACAACAGAATACAGGTTTCCCATGGGAAATCTCCAAAGGCATTAAAGTTAGGTGGCTTAAAACACCTCAGTGATGCTGGGAACAGCAGCCTGCAGATACTTCAATTCCAAAGAAAAATCGTGTTTCACCAAAAAAGAGCTGTTTTCCTCACCCTACTCCTCAAGTACTGTGGGTGCACGGTGTTTAGAAAGGCTTAGTTTTCTTCCTGTCAGCAGGGATGAAGCAACTGAATCTCAATTTTGCCTTTGTTTGCCTTTCTCCCACAGTATTCTTCAGCCGTGCTGCAAAAGTGGTTATGAAACACTACCAACACTGTCCCGCTCTGCTGGTAATGGGCCCTCGGTTCCTTCTGTATCTCTATGAATCACTTCATTAGGTTCACAGACCTGCCAAAGGATATTTCTGAGATTTCCTTTTAAGTCTTGAAAATAAAATATTAAGCACAATCAATCATTTCTTGTGACAGCTTCTTTGTCCATGTCCAACTACTTCCATTCATTAGAAACCATCTATTTAAAGGCCACAGTGCGTGGGAGNAAACAGAGCATCAAAGCTCAAAAAAAAAAAAAAAAAAAAAAAAAAGCCACTTCTTGCTCCTAACACCGAAGAATGGTCTCATTTTCTTCGTTTTCCTGCTGGAGTCACATATTTGAGGCACAGCCATGCCTTGAATAAGGCCGGAGCATTACAGGTGCTCAACAAGGTCCCAGCATCTAGGGCACCACGCTAAGGGCAAAGACTCGGATTTCACAGCAGGTAATTTTTTGCTCACACAATCAGTAAGCGAAGCTTGACAACAAGCCCCAAAATGATTGAGAAACACCTTTCTGTGCCTGCCGAGGTCCCGACGTGAGCTCTGAAAGGATGAGTTCTTGCCGGGAGCTTAAACCTCAGAGGGTCTGAAGAGCATGAAGCTCCTTGAGACCGGCCAATGCCGGGGACCACGTTGGGCATCAGCAGTGACAGAGGTTCATGCATCCAAACAAATTCCTCCTGCTACCCCAGAAAGCAGCAGAAAATCAGCTGCCATCTCTATATTTTGAGGCCAAGTGGGATATTTCTGAGCAGGATTAAGAGCTCTTATGTTGTCCTGCCAGAAAAGGCAAGTTGAGGGTGAGGCCAGGGCCAAGTTCTCAGCTTGCCCTGTTCTTTATGCTCCTCCGCAGCAAGGAGCCACAACATCTCTTCACCGAGAAGGGGTTTCCTTACAGCCGAAGGGATGCTGCGAGACTCAGCAACGCATCCCACGTTGCCTCAGAAGGGGCTGCAGGGCCCCCCAGCCCGAAACGGTCGACGTCTGCACGGAGAAGTGGGAAGACGTTGCACACGGTAAACAAAGACAACATTTCACAGCGGCACATGGTACAGGACGCTCACCTCAGGTAAAGATGCCATGGATGAATAATAAAAAGCACCCCGGTTGCTTGAAGCGGAGGCTGTCATGGAAACCCTGGCAGCGAGCAGCATCGTTTAGGGGAATCGCTTAGGAGTGACAGAAAAAAGGGCATCGTTTCCCGGGAGGCGGCAGGATCCAGAGATTAAACGTACTGAGCAAGGCTGAAGTTCAGGCTCGGAAACTCTTCAGCGGGTTGCCCATCCAGCCCAGGACATATCTCAGGCCTTCAGTGCCTTCCCTGCAAACTGGCGTGGATTTTTCCCTGTTAGACCTGTTGAAAGGGTATCAGCCCTTCGGGACAGTAAACATCCCTGTGTGTTAGTACTCAGGCTACCACGGGGGACACACTTTTCAACCAGAAAAGGTGGTTGTTGTGGATATCTACCACGAGGTTCGGCAGCAGAGCCTGAAGGAAAAGTGGTGGAAGGGCTCGATGTATACCGCTCTCCCTACGAAACACGGTCCAGAAGGTCGCAGTCGGCGCTGCACCCTCTCCAGAGCAGCATCCCTCAGTGCTGAAGGCTCAGGGCCGCTCCACGCTGCCCGTGTGGATCTGAATTAACACCGACCCCAATTTTCCAAACCTGGTTTTATATCCCCTCCTCGCTGAAGGATCACAAACCAGGATGCTCGTCTTGCTCCGCCGGCTCACCGGTGTGCAAGCACCCTCCTCCTGGCATTCGGTGCTGGGGTTTATGTCTTAATTGGTATCCCCCAAACCACTCCGGCATGAGGGCAGACAACCCGATAAACGTAAGAAACCGCCCTCCCTTCCGTGCCTTTTCCACCGCGCTTCCCCTCCCAGGCAGCCTGAGCTGTTTTATCGCTTTCTCAAAAGGAAAGCGCTGCCGAGTCCCCAAACCTCACAGCAGCAGGGCGCTGGAGATAAGGCAGGGAAAATATTTCACTCGCAAGGAAACTGCGCTCATCTCGCGCTAACGTCCCCATCCTCTGGAATCCAAGGCAATAATTACAGCAATTTGTAGATAATTATTTGTTAATTAAAAACAGGCTTGCTGGGTACAGTTACCAATTTCCTCCACCGACTGCATAGGGCTGCGCAAGGAGACACTGGGGGATTGCCGGTTTCATAAAATCGTTTGCTTGTTCAGTTCAGAAAAAAAAGCCCCCGGTGGGTCGTCTCCCCCCTCTCCCCACATCCTGGCAGGTCTGATTCATTCTCCTAAGACATCCCGGAGAGATCCGTGCCTGGCTTTCCCTTGGAGATTTCCAATGAAGGTGACTGCCGCATCCCGCTGCAGCAGCCTGTTTTCCCAGCTAATTTAATGACCCCATGCTCACGCAGACGCATTTCCAACCACATTTGAACTAGCAGCTCCTAAAGAAGAAGTCATGACCCCAAGTTGAGGTCATGAGCCTGAGAGAAGCTCACCTCCATGCCATGTTTATGTTAGCACTGACAAATGAACAGTGTGTAGATGGAGTTAAAGCTGGGAGCAAACTGGGGCTGCTGGCTTAAACAGTGCCGTCGGGGGCAATTATTTGTGCCCTAGGTTGGGCAGTCTGTGGTTCTCAGTAGCTTTCCAGGAATAGTTTCCATGACAGCTGTGAGAAGAAGTAATGACAAGATTTCAGATGTCCCCCACTAAATATTACACCCTCAAGGATTGCGTCTTGGGATGATGCCCTTCATGATGTGCCAGGATTTTGTACCTTGTGAGTCCTCTGTCTCTTTTTCTCCCACAGAGCACACCTTCTCCTGGGCCCACCACGATCCACCAACCCACCAACCTGCTCCAGAGTCCCCCACAGCTCCAGAGCCAGGAGGAATTACTTAGCCTTGGAAGCAGAAACGTCACATTGCTCCAGCTGGATTGAGCTGGCTCTGGGTGGTCACTTCAGATGTCCCTTCTTCTGTGGCACAGAGAAAACAGCTCATGGAGATCTAAGAGTTGGCTGCACAGGTTGTACACCAAAATAGTACCAGTAGCACCACTATAAACTCTCACAGAAAAGCAAGCCCATGGGGAAGCGTGGTAAGAAGAGAAAGTGAGCAGCCTCCTACTCCTGGTTGTAGCAGAGCTGCTTGGAGCCACAGTGACAAGGATGGGACCGCAGAATAATACGGCCATTTGTCATCATGTGCCCAGAAGCAGATTGTTCCCATCCCCCTTAGCAAAACAGCGGTGTCAATGAGAACAAACCAGCGATAATGGGGAGGGGAAACAAATTAGACTGTCAATATCCTCTTCATGGAAATAATCTCACAGGTTGTTAGTCACACAGGGCTGGTTTCGCCCCTCTAATTTTCTCCTGTACGTGGGCTTTCGTGTTCCTCTCATCACCTTAGCGGCTGAGTGCCTGCACCATGTGCAGAGGAATCGCAATTAAGCAAAGTGGCTGGATGTCATGATATATGGGACTACGTCTCTGCTTCAGCAGCACAGAAAGCGAGCGAAGAGCTGAGATTAAACACCGGGTTAATTAGTACATTTAATTAGCTCTCAGTTATTAAATCCTTTCAGACCCTTAGATAAATCGCTCAAAGTACAAAACATTCCTTAGAAATGCTATTATTTATTCCCCTCTTCTCTCTCCAGGTGCGTGCAGGGCTGGGAAGCTCTAGCTTTCCTCCTGCAGCAGAGCCCGTCTTAGCCTCAACGGCCCGGCATCAGTCCCTGGGACTACCCTTGAATTTGCAAACAAATTTGCAAATTCACACTTCTTCGGAGAGGGGAAGAGGCAGCGCCCTGCTAACGTGGCCAACAGTAAGAGGAAAGGGAATAGTGTTGGGGAGAAGCAGGGAGCAACAGCTCCTCTTAACTCCGAGAGACAGAAACAGATTCACAGAGGTTTGCGGCGGACTTAGTCATCCAGCAGCGCGTCCCTTTCCCTGTCGCCTTCCTCTGTGGCTGCAGCAGACAGGCATGGCCATCCTGCAGGAAAAAAGAGCAGAAATGGGTGGAAGAACTTCTCGCGCAGGCTTTGGAGCATTGCCAGTCGCCGTGCCAGCTAGACTGAGGAACAGGACAAGCTCCTCCAGGCTCCTGTTAGCAGAGTCTCCTGCATTTGCCCCCCCAGGTGATTTCCCTGTGGTTTCCATGTTCACCCTAACAGTCTGTGGACACATCTCTGCTCTGAAGTCCTGGAGGAGCTACCAGACTGCTCTTTCTCCCTGTCATCTCCAAGTCCATGGTGGTCCCGTGCTAACCCACCGCACAGAGCTCCTAAGATCCATGGGGTCAGCTGAGCTTCAGAGAGCCCACGGTAGCCCTGCCAGAAGCTGTTCTGGGAGAGGACTGATTTATGGCAGAGGAATCCAGTTTCTGAGATGACCTTGGAGACCCACCCAAAGCATTTATCACTTGGATAATGCGGGGCCCTGCACAACACAGGAGCAACGAGCCCAGGCTCTGGGCAGGCTGGGAAACTGATTCCTGTAGAGTCGAATCTGTCGGCCATTCTCATCATAGTCCACTGGGAAACTGATGTTTGGGTCTAAGGAAGGAGGTTTCAGTGTTTTCAACTTTAAGGCTTTTCTTCCTTGGTTATTAACAGCTGTGATGGTGAGCAGAGAATTCAGGTCCTCCTGAGGCTGGTGACCTAAACCCACGGGCTGAGAATTCGTGGGAGCAAAGGGCTACATCGGATGTGGTTTGCTTAAGAGAGTTCACTTAGGAAAAAAATAATAGTACAGGATTAAGCTGAGGGATATTCCTCATTGCACCAGGAAAGATGTCACACAACAGTGACTTACCCAGTACTTGTTTGTGATTCTAATAATCTTAAATGATTAGAAAGCAGAAGGCAAAGGCTAGGATAAGATGCTGTTACTCAGCAAACCAACATTTTGAGAACAAGAACGCAGCCTTCTGGAAGACAATGTCCTCGCTTTTATTCCCCTGCGCAGTTTCACAAGAAAGGTATTTAATCCTTCTATAAATAAGTACGAACGTATTTGCTTCTAGAGTCTACAAAATATGTCTGCAACAAAGCAATGTGGAGACATTTGGGAATGAAGCAGCTAATTTGATACTCATAAGAAACCATAACCATAGCCTAGGACTGTATCTCAGAGGACTGGGCTGACCTTTCAGCAGCTGATGATAGTTCTAAAATGGCTTCTCATCACTGAAAAGCCCAATCTAACATCAGTTAAAATAAATTAAAAGCTATCACTGGCTTCTGCAGATATCGGCTTAGACCATATAAAACCCACTTGAATGCTGGGAACCCAAGGAAATTATCATGGTAAATCTAAATTCTAGTGAAGCCTTGCAGGCTTTAAAACATCTCTCTGCAGCGCCGTTAAGAACAGGTTTCTACTTAGCTCATGAATAATTCACCTTTCTTTTTCTTCTGATAGATGACGAGTACCACCACGATGAAGCCTAAGCCCAGCACAAAGCCCAGCATTCCAGTCACCTTCTTGCATGTTTCTGTCAGAAGAGCAGTCCAGACAGTAAAGGCCCAGGCTACACATTGCTTTCCCCCAAAATATCTTTGGGGTTGGACTAGACGATCTCCAGAGGTCCCTTCCAACCCTGACCATTCTGTGATTCTGTGATCTTTCCTAGTTTCCTGCTGTCCCCATAGAGCTAGACGCGACCCTCCTCAAGACTTTCTGATCTCTCCATTTCCAGTTGCTTATCCCAGGCCATGGTGATGGGCACTGGCAGGCTGACATGCTCCACCTGGCAAGCATAGACATCCCTTTGCTTAGGCGTGACTTCCAAAGTGACCAGGCTCTGGAAAGACTAATCTCCGTTTAGGAGTACAGAACTTTGTCCATCTCCTCCTGCCCGTTTTTGAACTACTTGATCTTCATTTCAGAAGGACAAAACCATGCCGCAGAACAAACCAGCTCGTTGGGATAGCCCCACCGCTCTGTTTGCATGGGAGAAATTTTCACTCTGTATTTAACTGAAGAAGAGAAAGAGAGGGATGGAGAGTGCTGACCAATCCTCCTCAGGAATCATCATTCCTAGCAACAGGACCTGAGGACATCATACAGATTTCTCCTCCAAACACATTTGTCAACGCATCCTTTGGTCCAGACCCACTGCTTTCAACATGACCTCCCATTACATGTCTCCTAGCCACACTCACCTTTAATCCTCTTTCTTTCTTCCCTCAGTGAAGGACCACCACAGAAGATGAACCCTGCTTCTACCAGAAACATCTAGTAGGAGCATTTCATGTCTTCTCCCACATCTCAGGTGCGTCCATTGCTCCCGGAATTAGCAGGAGGGGAGGTGCACTTGTTAGGCTCGGGAGTCCTGTCCCATGCTTTTCTGCAGGGCTCCTGCAGGTCATTTCCTTCAGTCTTAGACTCATAATAAAGATGCTAACTGCTCCAGTCCATGGCACTCATGCTCCTCCTGCCCTGCTGAACTCAGACCTGTGTCCCACTAAGCTCCTCTGACATCCAGCGGCTGCCAAACACAGAGGTGGCAGAGGGGGGGTAAATGTGGTCCCAGGCTGGGGAAGCCAAGTTTCCCCATGCAACTCTCCTCTTCTCCTCCACTCCAAAGACTCATTTCTCCTGTCCATCACACTCTGAGTCCTCCTCCAGTTATAGCTGCGGTATTTCTCCCTTGAAGCCCACAGGTAGGTAAAGCCACTGCAGCCTGTTCCAATACTCAGCAATGGCCCATCCCAGCTCTATGTGGGCCACGTAGAAACCCACCTTGCTGTCATAGGAACAGATCTGCTTGTGGTCCCAGATGAACCTACCCAGGTACCTCACTCGCTGAGTGCCATTTGTGTAGGACACTCCTGTTTTCGCTGCAGCAGGAAATGCTGAGTGGAGACACATGGGACAAGGTCAGGATGGACATCTTTCTGTTGCCATCCCTTGTCCCAGAATATCCAGAACTTCTGCTCACCTGGAGGGTCGGTATGAAGAGCTGTGTTGCTCCTCACCCCTATCATCCTATCAGACCCACAAACCAGGGGGGTTTGAACCCAGGAATCCCCAGAGAGGCCATTGTTGCTCAGGTGAGGGCAAGAAAAAAAAAAGCTTGAAGAGAGAGCTAGAGTGCTAACAACCACATCTCAGGTCAAAGTAGGAACTTCTCAGCTACACTCTAAGTGAAGGAACTTGAGGAAGTTGCCAAACACTGAGGGGACTGGACAGACCCTGGCTATGGATCCACTCAGTACCAATATTGGGCAACATCACTGGTAACCACGCAGGAAAGGGTTCCGTTTCTGCCTTTCACTAGATTCTTTTCTGGAGGAACGCAGAACAAAGATTTCACAAGCAGACACCACAAACAAGCGCTATCAGAGCAGAGCAGTCAACAAAACAGCTCAGATACTGCTGTGCAACTCCCGGGGCTCCATCCTTGGAGTGTTATCTCTAGGCTGGCACCTTCCCGGGACCCAGGGCTGTGAATACAGCCTAGCCCCAGCACAGCAAGTTTAGAGCATCTCTGAGCTTTGGGTTTACTCACCCACCAACCTGGGCAAAGACTGGCACCACGAAGCTGGCCCTGTCGTGAAACCTCAAGTCAGCCAGGCCAAGTCATGTGTTACGCTCTGACAGAAGGACAGGGTCTCCCCTTTTCTTCATCTACTGGGAAACAGAAAGAAAATTTTGAAGGACATGGTAAGAAGCAGGATACAGTAAGAAGCAGTATTTGCATCTGCTTTAGTTTTGTTTTCAGCGAAGAGTTCAGAAAAAAACCCTGGAAGTTGAGACAGAAAGAATAAAGTATCTAAACTAGTGGTTTGCTTAGGGAAAATCAACTTTATTTAGTGGAAGGAATGTGTTACATACTGTATCTCATTTCATTGGAAAGTTACTGCTGTGAAACCAAGAAATACAAAGTCTTTACTTTGGAATAAAGACAAAAGTGCTTTATTTCAGGTTACCAAGATATCACTGAAAAAAAGACCAGCACTTTCTAATCACAGTGTCCCCATTCCTACGTCTTAGGCACAGCAGGATGTTGACTGTCTTGTGTATCTAACTTTCAAACTGGGACCTTTAAGGACACCAAAGGGCATCCACTGATACACTGAGAAGACTGCAAAACTGTGGGGAGACTGTCAGATTGAAGAACTGCATATTATCCGCAGGTTAACAAGTATTTATCTGCCTTACTCCTCTTCCTTTTGGGAGGACATGCTCATGCCCTGCATGCCTAGTCCTTTATCCACCCAGAAGGCACTATGTCGAGCTTCAAGTAGAAGGCACAAGTTGATCTCCTGGCAATGTAGTCAAAAGCATGCTGGACTTTTTGGGGATGCTCAGAACTCCAGATCAGAGGTCCACGAAGAGTGGACAACACTGCTGATAAAGACCCTCGCTGAAAGAGCCCTCCAAATCAGAAAGAGATGCCACTGCTGGGAAATACACCTTCAGGGCTCTCAGAAAAAGAGATGGAAAAGATTTCCACATATCCAGCACTGAGAGGAGAACTTTTCTGTAACAGCATCTCCAATTCCAAACTATATTGACAAATCAGGTTCATGTCATCATCAGACACCAGACAGATGAGAGTCATCTTGGAGAAGGCAAGATTTCACTTCTTGCTTCATACTCCTCCCACCCTGTTCCTTGCCTTTCTTAGGAGTCCCACTCCCTGGCCAGATCTGGCGGATCTGGGGCTAAAAGCCTCAGAATCAGAAGGGAACAAAGACAGATTCACTTCAAAAGCAGAACTGCATGGAGCTTTTCCTCATCCACCTGCTAGAAAGGACAAAGGGAAGGAAGAGAAAGATGTAGAGGGCATGGGTGAGCAGGCTCCACGTGGAGCTAAAGCACCCAGCTGAAATATCCACAGAGGAGACATTTCAGAGCACTTCTCCTGCCAGGTGAAGGCTGGGCATTGCTATACGGATGATGCCAAGGAGGTGGTGCCCTACAAGCATAACGCTGATTCTCCTCTCCCACCCAAAAACTGACACTGCCTGTTTGGAAGCCCTTTCCCACCACCACTCCATGCTTTCTCCGCAACCCCTACACCCAGCTGGGAGTCCAGGAGAATCATTATTTCTCACCATCCTTTAAACCTCCCTCCCTGCAAACACCCTGACTCCCAGCCCAGACTCTCATTGCTAATCCGATCCACAAACAGCACCAGTGCCCTCTGCAGAGCTTTTGGAAGAGCTCTGCTCTGCAGGGAAAGAAACAAAATATACATTCAGACACTGTTTTGTCCTTTGCAGACACCCAAACTGGCTCCGAAACATCCAGCTCACGCACCACAGAGGGAACAGAGTTAGCTCCAGCACTTCATGGACCCACATAGACCTACTGAAACAACCTGAGATCTGGGGGCCTCACTGGGGCTATGGTTCATGGTACTGACGTTGTCAAACTGCTGGCCAGCGAGGACAGAATCCAGCAGTGAAAAGAGGATGGTCAGCTCTGTTGGGAACAACTCGATGTTTGTTGGAGAGCTCTGGGCACACAGTAACCCCTGTCTGTCCCCCTGCCATCATTAAAAAAAAAAACAATTGCTGGAGACTGTGCCTGTCAGCACATGAAGGCTGTCTGCATTCCAGGAGCCTGGAACAGCTCACAGCAATGTAAATCCCGGCAGCATCGGTCCCAGGTGAGGAATTCAGCAACAGGGAGTATGGAGAAGATCAGGGTGTATGAAGCAGCAGCGGATGTCGAGCTCNAACCCCTGTCTGTCCCCCTGCCATCTTAAAAAAAAAACAATTGCTGGAGACTGTGCCTGGCAGCACATGAAGGCTGTCTGCAGTCCAGGAGCCTGGAACAGCTCACAGCAATGTAAATCCCGGCAGCATCGGTCCCAGGTGAAGAATTCAGCAAAAGGGAGTATGGAGCAGATTAGGGTGTATGAAGCAGCAGCGGATGTCGAGCTGAGCTCCAAGGGCAGAAAAGCTACCTGAGAGACCGTCAGCTTTGCACCCTGCTCGTCCTTCATCCTCATTTTCTTTTGGGGACTGATGGACCAAATTCCTGTCCCGTCTAGTGATACCATTTGGTCTTTAGAAGGAAGGATATTCAGCCGGCTGGGAAAAGTATGAGTCCAGTCCTAAAAATTTGAGACCAGACTTTCCAGTGTTACCCCCTTCCCTCCAAATACCCACAGCTGGCCCTGGACCAGACGGGTCTGAGGGGAAGGATCTTACCCCTTTCCTGGTGTATTTAGACACTGTCATTGGTGTTACTCCCTAATTATTCCCTAAATTAGTTGTTTATCTGGCCTGGAAAGGGTTTTATGAGTCAAATAACCCTGCAAAAAAATACTCTGGGCAGTACGGGCCGAACAAGAGAGGAAAAACCTATAGCTGAGAGCAATAATAAATGCACCATCTGTGATCGGGCAGAGAGAACACGTAACGGGCACTGAACAGTCATTACACACCTGTTTAATTCTCACATTAAGCCAGGACTTCCCTGAACGATAGAGCCCTAATTTCCTACCAGTTTACATCCTGTATCTCTGCCTGACACTGCAGCAGTACCAGCTCCTTCCTGCACTGTGATTCTCTAAGAAACCACATCACAACGCTGTACCAACATCCAGCGAAGCTCAATGCTGGCCCTTACAGGAGGGGACGGTGATTGGCATTAAAACAAAACTAATTTTGCTCACTCAGGAGCACCAAGGCACGTGTGCCCCTGTGTTTCCATCCAGCATTGAGGCAGTAACCTGCGTGTGTCCAGGCGGTCTGCCCGATTCCTTGCAGCGGCACGGAGGACAGACATTGGACAAGTTGTCCTCGTTGGCAGAGGATGAACTTCTAGCCCAGTTCTCACCTACCCTCCCTGCACCCTTCCCTGTGGTCCCCTGTCTTTCCTCTGAACGTCCTTCTCATCCACCCGGTTATGCCCGTGCCCCTGCGCTGCAGCTCTAATTCCTCGGGACGGCCTTTCAAGGCAGCTCGGAGGTCAGGTCTAAACTGAGAGCAACGGGTGGGGACATCAGCTTACTGGGAGCAAAGGCAGAGGTGAAGGAAAGCCCTGGCAAGCAGCATGGGGACTTTGAGGACAAGAAGCTTTTCGTGCACAGATAAAAAGCACCACAGGGGAAAGTCGAAACCAAAGCCTTCCTCTTCTTTTTCCCATGAGCCCACCTTGTTTCTTTTAAATGAGGTCTCTGGCCAGCAATTCTTTTCTTACCCGAGACTTTGCAGCAAGGCAGGGATTTGTCTCCCTGCAAGCAGTGTCACTGCCAAGGCTGCCTCCCAGNGCACCACAGGGGAAAGTCGAAACCAAAGCCTTCCTCTTCTTTTTCCCATGAGCCCAGCTAGTTTCTTTTAAATGAGGTCTCTGGCCAGCAATTCTTTTTGTACCTGAGACTTTGCAGCAAGGCAGGGATTTGTCTCCCTACAAGCAGTGTCACTGCCAAAGCTGCCTCCCAANCAAGCAGTGTCACTGCCAAGGCTGCCTCCCAGCGCCTCCTGGCCCTGGGGCATCACACTGCTCCTGTCTCTTGTTTCACCCACCGACTCCAAAGATTGATGCACAGGAATGGGACGACCTCTGACCACAAGCACAGCAGACGTGTTCAGCTGCTGCCTTCCCGCAGTGTGACCGTGCAGAAGAGGGACGTGCAGGCAAAGGGTTGAACAGAACAGTAAAGTCCAGGCTGCGTGGGGAAGCGGCACTGACTTTACCCTGTTTTCACAGAATCATAGAATGGTTGGGTTGGAAGGGACCTTTAAAGATCATGTAGTCCAACCCCACTGCCCTGGGCAGGGACATCTTCAATTAGATGAGGTTGCTCAGATCCCTGTACCAACCTGACGTGGAAAGTTTCCAGGGATGGGGCATCTCTCACCTCTCTGGGCAACCTGTCCCAGTGTCTCACCACCCTCATAAAAAAATTTCTTCCTTATGTCCAATCTAAATCTACCCTCTTACAGTTTAAAACAGCTGCCCCTTGTCTTGTCACTACAGACCTTAGTAAAAAGTCTCTCTCCAGCTTTCTTATAAGCCCCCTTTAAGTACTGAAAGGCCTCAATAAG
>RSEF01000001.1:218610154-218651412 GCA_003993805.1 Himantopus leucocephalus | reverse complement strand
AATCTCCCCTCTTCCAGTTTGAAGCCATTCCCCCTCATCCCATTGATGGGGTCTTTTTCTGGGATGCAAGCACACATTGCTGGCTCATGTCCAGTTTTTTGTCCACCAGTATCCCCAGGTCCTTCTCTGCAGGGCTGGAGACACTCACCTTCTTGACAACTGCTTTTCACCCGCCACTCAAAGGAGCTGGAAAAGAGATAGAGGGTCAGGAAGCAGAAAAAGGGACAGTAGAAGGGTCTTGTCCCCCGGCAGGGCTTGCAGAGCAGAACAGAGTCCTGTGTCCCTGATTAGCAAAAGCATGGGCCAACATGGGGCTTACCCTGCCAGACATGGCCCCAGGAGGACAGGAGAGTGGCAGATGGTCCCTGAAATCCACAGCACGCCGTCCCCAGACTGTGCTGCCACTGAGGGCAGCCTCTCCCTTCAGCCTGCTCCCACACGCACTCCCAGGGCCGGGTGAGGAGCAGGGCTGCAGCCCGGCCTGGCTGAGAGCCCAGCCGGCACTGGTCTCCTCCCCAGAGGCTTCGGCCTGGCCCGTCCCCAGTTCGCCTCATGCAATGGAGGCGGTGGGAGCCCACCTGGGGCTCCTGAGGCAGAGGAGGCAGTGGCAACGCTGCCGAGGTTCCAGAGAGCAGCAGGATCCCTTCAGCCCGGCCACGGGGACCCCTTCACCCCCGCCATGGGGATCCCACCCTGCTTGGCGCCACATCCCAACCCCGCCACCTCCCCCAAACCCGTCCGCCATGGACTACATTTCCCAGAGGCCCTTGCGCCCACGCGGCGGAAAAGGCGGCCCTACGGGGGGGGGGAGGCGCTCTTCCGTTCTGATTGGCTCGCTGGGGCAGCGCCCGCGGCCATTGGATGAGGCGGTCACGTGAGGCGCGTCGCCTCACGGGAGCCGTGTGGGAGCGGGCCGGGAGCGGAGCGGTCGATCGGGGCGGGATGAGGCCGGGCCGCCGGAGGGAGCAGGACCGCTAGCCCTCCGCCATGCTGGGGGCCCGGGGCGGGTGGCAGGCCCTTCGCCGCTGCGCTTCCCTGCCTCGGGGGGTGCGGCTGCGGGTCCGAGAGGCGCTGGCGGCCTGGGAGTCGGTTGGCGAGGTTAAAGTGCAGGTGTGTGGCCCGGAGGTCGGGGTGTGCCTGGTAATGACCCGACCCAGCGCCTCAGCTGAGGGGAGAGGAGGTGGAGTAGCGTCGTCCACACCGCTTCCGCTGCCTGTGCCTTAGGGAGAAAAGCTAGAACCTCTGCGGCGCGTTTTAGTAAACTTAGAGCTCTCCTTCACAGTCTCTAGAGNGAACCTCTGCGGCGTGTTTTAGTAAACTTAGAGCTCTCCTTCACAGTCTCTAGAGCCAGCTCTTGCTGTATTTATTCGGTTTGTCATTGCCAGATCAGATACGAAGCTTTGAAGTTACTCAGGGCACATACAAGGGAAAGACTGTTGCAGTGGTGGGTTATACTGAAACGTGCTCTGTCCAAATTTTGGTTTTATCACCTGTTTGGTTTGGGAGAGTGAACCTCTGTGATGATGTTTTTAAAGATTTGCTTTAGGTCTTGTTCCACGTCTAGGTTTATAGCAGTGTTGGGTAGAGCCAATGATAAGAGTCTTATTGATGTTTGTGTCCGGCTCCTGTTGTGAACCAAGGTAGACTGGGGTAAATGGACTTTTTAGCCATGGACCTCTTCCCTTTCCTCAGCACAGGGTTGTGTGTCCCTTTGTTTTTTGGTGTTCCTGACTGACAGACCGCAGATGCATAGTCCCTGTTTTAGTGCAAGGCCCTTGGCTAGAACTATGCAGTTGTCAGTATTTCTGGATGAATCTGTAAAGGACTGGGGTGCTCGGTAACAATTCTAAACTAAACTTAAAGAGGGCAGGTTTAGACTTACAAGGAAGAAATTCTTTTTAGTGAGGGTGATGAGATGCTGAAACAGGTTTGCAAGAGAAGTTGTGGGTGCCCCATCCCTGGAGGTATTCAAGGTTGTCTTTGAGCAACCTGGTCTAGTGGAAGGTGTCCCTGCCCATAGCAGGCGGGTTGGACTAGATAATCTTTGAAGATCCCTTTCAACCCAAACCATTCTATTATTCTCCTGGCCAAAAACCCAGTTTGTAGCACATTGATATTCCTGCACACATGTTGATGAAGCCGAATAGGGTAGGAAGAAGCTTATCCAGCATAGGTGCTTTTCAGCTGTAGTTTTATGAATAATGCAAGCTGGAATAAACTGATGCTAAAATTGGCAATACTGCCTTTTTTCCCCCTAGGTCCTTGCTGCTTTGTTGCTCTTCCCCTGTGCTGGCAAAAAATGTTTTTTATATTAAACTGGGTTGGGGAACTGGTGTGGCTTAAAGCCAACTTTTTTATGGCCAGGTTATTGGAATGTGAAGTCTGGTCTGAGTCGGCAGTGTCACTACACATTGCTTCTGGTGTGGTGTGAAGTGGTCAAAGCATTGCTGCCACAGCCTCTGCTGCTCCAATACAAGCCTGTGGCTATGCTCTTATTTGCTATTGCAGCGTCCAAGACCCATATCCTTATTTGACAGATCCCAGAAAAGCCTGATGAGGTGGAAAAAAAGCTCTTGAGAATGCTTCTTTGTTCAGGGATTTTGTGTGTTTTGTTATGGTGCACTTAACAAGGAAAGAAACTAAGAAAAACATCTGCCATTATACGTGAAACATCATGCATCGAGTATAACGTGTGTATGACATGTTCTGGGGATTTACTGGAATACAGAAGGTAGGCACAACAGCTTCAGGCTTGTTATTGTATGAATTACCTTTTGAACACCTGTTGCTGTAGTCATAGGAATATGAGGATGCCCAAATGATCGGACTTCAGTTTTAGACTCTTGTTTCCTGTGTTAGTTCTTGCCTCAGGTGGGACATCCTGCAGAGGTCATTTAGGTAAATGCCTGTCTGAAATGGCTGGAGCAAATGGTGAAGTTCTGTTAATCAATAGGTTTATAGCTTTAAAATCCTCCATAGTTCTTGTATGCAGTTGTTCTCCCCCTGTTATACAAGCCTGTCTAATTCCTTGTCTGTGTTAGTAGTCATGTTGTAGTTTTAAGAATGCTTTACTTTTGGTACTGTTTAATTCTTGCAGTTTGTTCAGTCTAGACAATAGAAGTAGATGAATTCATGTTGGTTTGTCTGGTATAAAATGCCTAAAGCATTTGTGCAGTTTGAAGTCATTTGACCTACTTGGGCACTCACAGTTAAGCAAAAGACAAAACTGATTGGAAAAGAGGCAGTTTGGTTGTTTAATCAGCACTGGTTTTGGTTATTCTCTACAGTATTATTATAAGGTGAGCGGGAAGTTCTCCAGCGAATAGTTTTGCTTTTAAGAGCAGCTTTGACTCAGCTCTTGTGAGCTGGGAAGCAACTAAGGGAGCTATATTTTGGATCCTATTACTTTTGCTTGGTGCCTTGGTATTGACTTAAATTTTAATTTCTTTTTAAGGGAAATGTTATTTCTGACTGAAAAACTCAAGGCATTAGCCTGACATGTACATGGTCAGTTCTACTGTTTTGCTGTTACAAAGATCTGTTGTGCTACTGGTTAAATTCTTCTAGTCAAACCAAACAAGAACGCTTCTAGATTTTTTTCTTAATATTTGCTACACTGTCCCCACAGAAAAAAAGTCTTGATTTTTGAGATGTAAAGAGAAACATGCAAAATTGTCAGGGCATTAGTTTTGATTTTTGTCTTTCATGACTATGTAGTTTTTTGCCTGAGTCTGTTGGCTGCAGCATCATTGTTTTAGTGGTCCAATGACTTGGGGCATGTAAACAACTAGTGAACAAATTTCAGTTGGAACCTTCCTACAGGTGATACAACGACAAAAATCGGTACTAAAAATCATCAAAACAGTCTTGAGTGCATTATCATAAAGAACTGTGCATTACTGGTCTCTCCTGTTGCAGTAAGAAGTGTTTTGAAGGGACACATCGCTGATAACATGTAGTTTGCTAAAATGCTTTTCATCTTCAGAGCACTTTGCTGCATTCCATGGTCTCAGCTCCCCAGAGGGGCAGGTAGATTTTAGTTATCCCTGCTGTACTCAGGAGGGGAGTTAATGTCTCTGCCTAAGGATTTGATCCTCTTTGCTTTGAAGTCAATAGAAAAACTGACACCGATGCCTTTTTTTTTTTTTTTTTTTACCCNACCCCTAAAGAAATATTTCCTTTGATTTCAATAAGAAGTTGAAATAGGCCTGAAGTAGCATGTCCAGCTCAGCTGGAAGAAGAGCATGAGTACACAGAGTCTCTGCCAAGGAATAACAAATTTCTTTTTCTTTTACCTCTAGGGCTGGGTCCGTTCTGTCCGATCCCAGAAGGAAGTTTTGTTTCTGCATATAAACGATGGAAGTTCTCTGGAAAGCCTCCAGGTGGTTGCTGATCCCAGCCTGGAAAATAGGTTGGTCAATTTGAGATACCTGGAGAAATATCTGTGTTGATCAGTGCTTGGAGGGGTCTGCTCAGGCCTCCTTTCCTGTCCCAGTAACTCACCGGACTGCCGGTTGAACCTCCAGCAGCTGGCACCTGACTACAGGAAAGGCACTGCTGCAGTCTGGGGTCACTGGATGCGTTTTTTAGGTTGGAGAGTGTCTGTCTGCCCTCTCTCCACTTAGCGGAGGCCTTGTGCTTCAGCTGCTTGTCCTGTGAGGTTAATGTGGACCCCATTTTTTTAACAGCTGTAGCAGTGTGGGCATTCTGGACTACTCTTGAACTTGTTTGGAAATCGCACAACGTATCCAGGGATGACTGTCCCCCAGGTGTTTTGAGGGCGCTGTTGCTATTCCCATAACAACGTGAGAGCTGGCTTCGTGAGAGTGTTAGGCATACCGCCTAGATACTGCCTGTTCTATTATAATTAAATAATAAAATAATGCACTTGTTTTACAGCTTCATCTTGTTTGTTACTCTCAATTGTTCTTTGGGCTAGGGTTGGGAGTTTCGGGATGATCCAGGAAACTTTTGCGCATAAGTTGATATTTATTTTGTTTTTTAATTTTTTTAATTCTTTTTTTCTATAAGCCTGGTTTTTCCCCGCCAATAGCATATTCTAATAAAAACCTTTTCCCCTCACTTGTCCAACACTTCTACCTTGTCCTAAATTATTCTACAGCTTTGTGAATCTATTCACGCTCCCACCTATGCATTTAATAATTTGTTATTTCATCAGTTAAGCCCTATGGCTACAGTATCTCTTGTGATCTCAGGCGGTCCAGCTAAATTAACAGGAATCTCTTCTGAATGTAGTTGACTTTGTATCAATGCCTAGTTAAGCTGTTGTTTTTTTTTTTATTTCTTAGAGACCTGACTTTTGGAAGCGCAGTGGAAGTGCAGGGAAAACTGGTCAAAAGTCCTCATAAGATGCAAAACATGGAGCTGAAAGCCGAAAGCATCCGTGTGGTGGGACCTTGTGATACTTGGGTATGTCACTGCAGCAGGAGTCCAAGTGGTAGGACCACTTTGGGAATTAATTTCAAAAGGTCCAAGTATCCAGAAAAGCATGCTTCAAACTGTGTTTTCTTTAAGCCTGCGTGCTTTGATTTGTCAGCGGTGTCTATAAGGTATGTCAAAGGCATCACCACAAAAGCTTTCTTTGGGGGCAGAGCTGTTTCTATGTGGAAGCAGACACACATGCTGGCTGCTAAGAGTGTGCATTTGTCCCACCCTGAAGCGGTTACCTCTGCCAGGTAGTGTACCTGGCAAGTCTGGCTGGGATACGAATTGGATTAGCAGTGGGACTGGCGAAACACTCCAGATTGTGCAGGTGGAAGAACTGTATCTGCTACGGGCACGTTTGGAAGCAGCTTGCTGTTGCAGCAGTGAGATGAACAGTGGCTTTCAAGGGGGCTCAACGTCCAAAAGGTGCGACATTTCAGAGTGCTGCTACCTTCTCTGGTATTCATGGTTCTTGGTGTGCCGTAAGATTTATAAAATCCACAAAATAACTGAAAAAGATACAGAAGAGCATCTAGTTCTCTGCTCTGTAATGACAATTGAGTTTTAGCAGGCAGAAATGGTATTCCACGGATAGCAATAAAATTATATTGACTCCAAGTTCTCATCCTCTTATTTTTCTTTCCTTGTTTTCAGTCGTTCCCCCTGAAAATGAAGAAGAAGCACCCACTGGAGTATGTCCGACAGTTCCCTCACCTGCGATGCAGAAACAACACGCTTGGCTCCCTCTTGAGAATCCGCAGTGAAGCCACTGCAGCCATCCACTCATTCTTCCAGGTAGTACTTTCTGTACCGAGCTGTATGTGTAACACATTCCCCCAGTTTGGCTTCGCGAGAGCATAGTAGGAGGGAGAGTGCGTGATGTCTTGACTGCAGGGTATGGATTTTGGACACGGTGGTTTTCTTTCCAGGCCTGGGCTTGACTGAGGCCTTGGCCAGGCTGTTGCTTACAATCAGGTTAGCACATCTGTGGTGGTGTTAGTGTCTTTCCACCCATTTCCAGTTACTTATTTTATCTGTTTAACTAAGTTGCGATGTAATTGCTGCGCGTGTGTGTGGTCTGTGGAACACAACATAATATGGAGTTGTTTAACCCATCCTCAGCAGTGACCTTAATGTCCTTGCACAGAAGCCTCCTCCCACACGGAAAAATCCGTGGTGCAGAAAGGCTACCAACGAACTGACTCAGAGCTTCAGTGAATTGACTCTAATTCCAGATGCAATATAGAGACCACGGAATTCCATGTAAAGAAAAGTAGCAAGTCCTCTAGCACACCTTAGTCCTTTCTTTTAAAGCTGTTCGTTGAAATAAACATGGTTTGGTTTAGATAAATTGGCTTCAGTTTGAGTAGAATCACATTCAGAGCATTCTGATTACAAAATTCATATGTAGTAATTAATGTGGCCCAAAGAACAGGCCAGAATTGTTGAGATTGAGTTTCTGGTCCTGAGTATGCTGGTATTTGTTGCCTACAGTGGCAAAGAAGGCTTGCTTGCTCTAAAAGTTATCTGTATGGAATTGCATGGCATTTAGATGTTGTTTTGGTTTGGGGTTTGGTTTTTTTGGGGATCTTAATAGAAATACTGTGTCGGATAAAGCTGCTGGTGGTGTCAGGACTGTGCTAGTTTGTGAGACAGAACCCAGCTCTGTTGGGAATCGGTCTTTGCTGGTGTCGCGCCACTAGATGGCATTGCCTACAACAATTTTGATTTTAAACATAGCCGAGGAAGCCAGCCGAGATACTAAACAGCATCTTATTCTGACAGAGGCTTTACTTCTCCAAATTAACTCCATCTCAGACTCTGACATATCTTCCTCTTTAAAGTGCTCAAGAGCTGAGCAGTATTAAAAAATACGAAGTATCAGCAGCTACATTAAAGTTATTTTTAGATGGATAAGAAAGATTTGGTCCCAGACCTAATATTTGCGAATGCTTGTGTCACGACTCTACTAGCACCAGGAAGGTCTGTGGTTTGCTCTGTTTCTGATGGAAGGAAAGCAGTCTTTTTAAATTGCCACCTACATCATCCCAAGAATGTTGCAATTTCCAACTTGACAATGTCAGAACATCTGATAACTAGAAAGTATAATCAGAGCGTTTTCACTGTGTAAAGCTGTAAAGAGCTTAATGGTGAAAGAATAAGTGGGTTTTTTTGAATACACACTGGAAATTGTGTAGACTCTCTGTAACTTTAAAAACTTTTTTTTTAGTCTGTTCATTTCCAGCAGTGAATGACTAATGCCAAATGCCTTTGGTTTGGATGTTGAAGGCTAAAATGTCATCTTTAAATCTTCTTCTGAGTATTGTGGTCCGTGTGGGATAGGAACACTGTTCCTAGGCACAGTGAAATGGTTGCAATGTAAATGGCAACCTCCACTTTGCACATTAACTGACTTCCAGGTTTGTCAGAACCAGTAATGTGACGTGAAGTATTTTAGGAGCTTTTATAAGGGGACCTACGCAAGAGGTTTTTATGGGATTCTCATCTTTCAGACCTGTGCAGTTCACATTTCTTTCCAAAGCATGTAGGAGGTGTTCTGTGTGAAATGTGCTTCTTTCTTCATACAGTGGCAGCGGTTGCTGTAATTTAGACAATTTCCCATAATCTCTTGTAGGTTTGGGAGGCCACATGACCAGCATGTCTCGGGAGTATGCATGGGATTATGGGAGAGACCTGCATTTTTTATTGCCAGGCTGAAATTGCCCTCCCTGGGCAAAGCAAGTAGTTCTGGCTCCAAAACTTCTGTTCTGTGGAGTAACTGGGTGTCGGTGAGGAGCTCCTGCCAGGCAAGCCAGGGTCTTTGCACCTGTAACCAAGGTAGCCTAGAGCTGACTGCAGGGACTTTGCTCCCTCTTGATCGTGTTATGATACTTCCACAAAATGCATTGCATGTCCATATGAACTCTTTGGTCCAAATTAATTTTAGCTTGTTTCTCATCACGGGCAGTAAATACTGCTCCTGTCGTCTTAGTCTTTTAACTAGCTAGTGATAAGGACTAGGACCTGTCATGAATGGTTGGTTTATATTATTGTGGTAAAAGCTGTGAAACTAAGCTTTTAGAAACGTTTGCTTTTTTATCTTTTTTTTATTAGTCTTTTGTGTAAATACACAATGGGTTATGCTACATCATTGCCTGTATCATGGTAATGCTGGCACACCCTGGTTTTAAAGGGATTCCCTTTGTACTAGACATTACAGTGATGCAAGAGAAAACAAATCCTTTGTTCACAGCTGAAATCGGCTAGTTCCAGGTTCTTGTTTGCCTTGACATGCATAGGTGTGATCTCTGTGCTCCACCAGTGATCTCTGTAGTGAACCTAAGTTAGGAAGCTGACAGTTAGTAGAGTTCTGTTCCTGATTTTGCCTCTAACATGCTGTATATGATTGTCTGAGGTCTGCTTGATGTACCCATCCACTGAAAATTGGGTTGCAGCTGGTTTAAAAGCCTATGGCTGCACTGCAGAGAGACCCAGAGAATAGGAGTTTGTTCTTCATACAGCCTTCCTGGTTTCCAAGGTCTCTGCTGACTGTATGAACTACTACATGAATGGGTAATTCTCCAGGTACCTAGAAGGTGACCAAGCTGGGTATACCCTGTCTCTTAAAATCAGTTGGACTTTGCTATCTCAGAAGATGTGAGGTGGGACTGACGTTTTCGTGGTGTCTGGGTGTTTTTAAGGCCTGTCTCCCATATAGTGTGTGATTTCTGTCATCTAACACACTTGATCATTTCTCTTAGTGGAGAACACTAAGAGATTGTCCTCTGCCCAACCACCAGCTTCCAAAAAGCTGGAAGAAACTGAAGTGCTAAGGCTGTGGAGGTGAATTTGATTGAAACTGCCCCAAAATATAAAAATACTGGAGGAGGTGAGAAGAAAGGGCAGTGGTGTGGAGATGGGCGGTTGCAAAACCCCTTAGTAATGGCATAAATCTAATTTCTTTATGAAATGTGGAAGAAGAAGCACAAGTAGTAAACATTGATTTGTAAATCATGCTAGCATTTAGTTAGCATTTGTCTTTTTCCATGTAAGGCAGAAGCTGCTGAAAGAGTGCATAGGCTGTAGTGGTTGGGGGTAATAGCTGAGTTACAATGTGTGCTGGTTGATGTCATCCCTGAAGTTGACATTTGATATCTTCAACTAGTTAACTTTTAGTGTTCTGTCTGTTCCAGGATAATGGCTACGTGCATATTCATACCCCCATAATTACATCAAATGACTGTGAAGGTGCTGGGGAACTCTTTCAAATTGAGGTGAGTTGGGTTGCACGAAGTTTGTTTTGATTTTTTGCTTAGAGCAATTCTGGAGTCATTGAAGGTTAGAGGAAATGCTTGTCTTTACAAAACCTTTCCTTTATGTACTTCTGTGATTGTGTTTTTTAATATAGCAGTCCTTTGCTTCAGCTAGTAATTTAGGCAGAGTTAAACAGATGCATTACTTTTTTTAATTTTATTGCTGTTTTATGCATTAATGAGCATATGTGAAAAACAATGAGGTTTTTCTATCTCTGGTGCTATGGAAAAGTTTACAAAGAACAATAGAGGGAGGTGGAACATCGTAGTAAACACAAAGATGTGATCATAAGAGCCTAAGAGATGGGATGGGACATTCAGGACAGCCTACTACGCACAAATATTTCTTACCTTTGAAATGAAGAATATAATTCGCCATGAGATAACTACTTAAAAGAAAGTCAGCAATACCTTAAACTCCTTTTCACCTGTGTATGTATTCCTCCCTACAAGCTACTCCTGTTGTATGTCGGAATTCTCCTGCAACATTGCCAAGTCTCCCCATCCAACCACCAAATTACTGCCACAATCTATCATTATATAAAGTACTTTGCATCTTGGGTCAAAACCTCCTATGAAACGTAAATACAGCTATAACCACTAAAATCTTCCCCACAGATTTCTCATGATTCCGAACCCCCACATCCATGAATCATAAGAAATCCCATCTGCCTTTTATACTTCTATATTTGAAATTCACTCATCTGTCTCAAACAATTACATCCATTGCCACTTATGCGTATTGGCTCCAGCCTTGCTGGTGAATCATCTGTAAGCAAAAGAAAAATTGTTGAGGTAGCAGTTGCTTGCTGCGGGATTACATCTTCCACTCTCTGCACAGCCTCATGACAAAAAGCCTTCGTGTATTGGTTCTTCAGGATCTCAAGGTCTAACCTGTGCTACTAGTGATTCCCTTCCAGACCAGTACATGTACATGTACAGTACAGCTTTTTGCTTGCTGGAACAATAGAGTTGATTAGCTAAACTAAATCGTTCCTGTTTAATTGAGATCCTTTAATGCTACCAAAGGTTCGTTCCAGGCTGTTGCATGCAAATTAAGATGTGAAAACAAGTGACACTTAATGATGAGAACATTATACAGTTTGCAGCTGTACAGTATATTACGTCTTTGGTACAAATTGTATCCACTTGAAAGCTGTAAAGGATGCAGGACTACAGCGTAGGTGGCTGGTAGTAACAGACGCACGGATGCAAGTGTTGATTGAGGTGCTCAGTTGTGAGTCCGAAACGTGTAAACTGGATCTTAACTAAATGCATAGTTCAAGGCAGATTTCTTGCTCTCTCTCCAGTGTGATTGCTTAGGTGTAAATAATACCTGTCTTGCAGAAATGTAGTGACAGCTGTGCTTGAAAGGTGTGGCATAAGTGCCAAGTCAGATCCCATTAAATGGCATGTGCCACAAAGAAAGGGCTTCAGAAACCCACTTGCTGCTGGGAAGTGGGAAGTTCTCCCTGATTTTCTGTTTCTTCTTTGAGCACCGCTTCATTGTCTGGCCTAATTTAGGGCTTCGTTTTGTTTCTGCAAAGCTCTGTTCAGAATTGGTCATGGCCAGCAGAGAACCAAGACCACTTGCTATACCTCCGTGACCACTTCACTCCACGGGAGCAGTGACACTGTTTCTTCACAATAGAAATCTGGGGAAGATTAAGCCTTCCTTGGGCCGTGCACGTGAGGCTGTCAGACATAGAAATAAGGGTGACATAAGGGTGTCAGACATAAAAATAAGGGTGTGGTATTTGCAGCAAACCCAGAATCTCTATATGCTTTTAATCAAATGAAGCATCAACACATTCCCCATCTGCTGTATCCACTCGCTTTTAAATGAGCCCTTAATTCACTGCTTGCCTAGGCCAAGGGAGAAAATAAATTCCTGTTCCTCTTATATTTGAGCAGCAGCCAAGAATTATGGTGATGGGAATCAATGAAAGCAACCTGCAAATTAGATTTTTCAATTTAAATCCTGTATTAAAAGTTTTAAAACTTATCCTCCAGTTGCGACCAGAACATAAATTGGTGTCCTATTGCTTCTGAATTTGTAGTAGTTACAATACACTTGCTGCTTACAGGTTGTTTTTTCTGCCTTTTTTCTTTTTTTAGGTCCTTTGGGTGGTGTATAAAACTGATAATCTCTCCAGTTTAGCTGTTCTGCTGCCAGTGGAATAAGTTGAAAACTTTGGTTGAGTAGCCTTTAGCACCCAAGTAGAGGCTGCTTTTGCACCCCCTGTCAACCATCGCCTTTTAATAGCTCTCTTCTCCTGACTGGCACAATTTTAATCCTCTGACTAATGTCTGGTGGCTGCTCAGGCCCGTGCATTCTTTGGAAGTGGTGGAAAGTGAAAAGAGTAGGAATCTGTTTTTACTTTTTCCCCCATCTCTTCAAGTCTCATGCATCTTGAGTTGGAAGGAAAAGGCTTTTTTGAAAGCATATGATCTTTGATTCCTAGACCTCTTAATCCTGTAGGATTTGTGTTTGTTTATATGTTCAGCTTCCTCATTATCTTTGTTTGGTTTTGGGCATACTGATTAGCGTGTACGTAGCTTTGGTTGGGATGTTCTCATACTTGGACTTGGGATGGGCGAGAGTCCCTTCCCTTTCTGCTCTGCAAATCAGTTCGGCTAAATATTTTTAAAATGAAGTACCGTAACAATGAAAAGAGGGCAGTAAGCAGAGGAGATCTTAAAAAATAAATAAATTACAAGATGGTAATAACTCCAGAGAAGTCTTTTGCACTTGAGACTTTCTACGTCTGAAAAGTGTAGGATTGAGCAGAAACTGCCAGAAGTGTGAGAACAGCCAGGCAGACCCTAACCCGCACGGAGAATATCAGCAACACCCATTTGTGCATTTCTGCGCCTTTGATGGTGTCTGCCTTTGGTGGAACCCTAGAGGGGGGGGAAGCATCTTGCTTGTGCCGCCTTCTTTAAAGTAAACTTACTGAAAATGCCAAAAAAGCTTTTAATATTGAAAACTGGGTTTTAGTCGAATGCAAAGTAGGACGAGGTAATTTTTGAAATAAGGAGAACTCAGATCAGGAGGGTGACATGGCCCTTTTTATTTTATTTTAATTTAATCTGAGAATAATTCCTCTGTGCCATCTCTCGCAGCACCTCAGGGCAGATCTTTTCCTCACATTTTTCTTTTTTTCTTCTGAAGTCTAAAATACTTAGCAGCTTTGTATGTTGCAAGCAACTTTACACAGTCTCCCCTTCTGGGGCTGCTTCCTAGGAAATCTGCCTTTCTTTTGTCTTTGTGACCCGGCTGCGTGTCTGTTCCCTGCTATTTTCGGTAGCCTCCCACTCTGTCTGCAGTGTTGAAGGCTCCCTGCTTTCTGGGTCTCTTGCTCTGTCTTTTTCACTTTGCTCCCTGGAAAGTTTCCTTGTTTGACTGTCCACAGCTGCTGTGGAGAAGGTGGAGGTTCCTCTACGATCTAGAAGAGTCTTCCTGGCCCAAAACATTCCAGACAGTATGATGGGACCTGGACGGACATTTTCCCTGCTGCCCAGCCACAGCCTTTTNCCCACAGCTGCTGTGGAGAAGGTGGAGGTTCCTCTACGCTCTGGAAGAGTCTTCCTGGCCCAAAACATTCCAGACAGTATGATGAGGACCTGGACGGACATTTTCCCTGCTGCCCAGCCACAGCCTTTTAAAAGAACTCAGCATGCAGTGAGTTAGAAAGCACAACAGCTGTATCGGCATTCACAGTTCTCTAAAGTAGATCTTACACGTGTTTTGTATTGCCTGTGGCTTTATTCCTTCATGGGGACAGTGAGGAGTGCTGGACTCTACCTGTTGGCTCCAGCGGAGGTAATACGTGTCCTGTATCAGGCTGGTCTCTTCCCACACACATACCTCATTGCATCTGGGTGTTTTTTGGCTGAACCCAGGGTCTGGATCAGGCTATTTCATTAATTGAAAGGATACTTATTTAACTGTAAACCTGAAGAACCATCCAGATGTTGTACATATCTAAAATGTATCCAGAAATCAGAGATGGTGTGGTCTTTGGGTTTTTTGCCACCTGCTCACAGGAGTGAATGGAAAAGTTTCTAGACCCCTGAAGGGTGCGAGTGCATGGCTGTGCCTGCTGTGGAGCGGGAAATGTGTACCTGCTGCTGAGGATGCAGAAACTTAGTCCTACCATTCCTTCGGTACTGCCGAAAAATAGCATCACCAGCACCAAGGAAAGCTGGGATCTGCTGGGGAAAATCACAGTTAAAAGCAACAGTATTATTGTCTGTCAGGTGTTTCCGCTTCAGAGATGTGTTATGGGTTGGGAGGCAGCCAGTCCCTGGGGGACTGGGACTTCGGAGAGGTGCTCAGCAGGGCTTGGGGTAAGCTGGAACTGAGCTGAGGGAGGGCTTGCTCTTGCCTTTTCTGGCTCTCCCTGTTCCTGCTCATTTCTACCTGGTTCATCTCTGCCTGTAATTCCAGTCCATATTTATGAGAAGTTTGTCTCAGCAGAACCAGCTGCTGGTGCCAAATGCAAGTCCAGCTGATCGGAATTAGGACTGGAATTGCAAGGAGGACTTCTCGGAAGTTATGAACTTTGCAGTGGTTGTCTAAAAAGGAAAACCCAATCATGTTTATAATGGGACATCACGGAGGACAGGTCCAGATTAAATATGTAGTGCCGCGAAGTTTCAGCAGCATGGTGTTGTGGGCCTGGGCTAGAGCTACAGCAGTGATTGCTGTGAGCTCTTCAAGTTGTCTCTGATCCCTTCGTGCATTTGGCTTGCACAGAGTGAAAGACGGAATCAAACGGTTTATACTCTCCTGAAGCTAATTGCCTCAAGTAAAAGTTAATACAAGACTGACATCAAAGGGAATAGTTTTAAATTAAATCATTAGACGTTTGAGGAGATGAAGAACAAAACAGGTACTAAATCCAGTTGTTCTCGTATTTAGAATGAGAATAAAAAGCCTTTGATGTTGGCATCAAATCATAGTATGTTTATAGCAAGTTTACTGTGAGACACCAAGATATTTCATACAGATTCCCCCTCCCTCTTTCCCCATTGTAATCTGGGTAGTTTTTGACTAGGGAATTGAGAAAATTTGAAAGCAAACACATTATTCCCCCCTAATCTTTTATCAGGCAGGTATTCTGGGCTTGGGAGGTGGGGAAAAAAGTCTGTCTAACCGAAATAAAAGCACCGCAGTGTTGTTGCTTCATTTTGCTAGTTATGGACATGAAAAACAATCCTGCGTAGTGTCAGCAGTGAAGGGATAGCATCACCTATTCCTTATTATTTGTCTCTACCAGTGACTGTTTTTTATTATAAAGAATATAAGCTTGATCTAAAAGGCTGAGCATAAATCTGGGGCACGGGCGCTTGAAAACATTGCTTGAAAACATCCTCTGCTTGAATGTGTAAAGTGGAGGAACCACTTCTAGTGGGTTAGTCGATATTTGTACATGCGAAATGTGAAGTTGCTAATTACAGGATACCTCCTTGCTGAAGGGGTCCCTTCTGAAGGAAAAAGTAGGCATTTCATTTTTCCTGTGTAGCAAGTGGATTGACTTTTGCAGCTCACGACACTGGTTCGTCAAGCTTTGTGTCTCAAAATGAGGGGGAGGAAGTGGGCAGCTGTGGGGAGGCAAGGTGATCGGATGGTGATGGGGTAGTAAAATCTTATCTAAATATTGCTATGTTCACTCTTCACCTTCTCTTGGAAGCCATCCAGGAGCTGCTCGCAATGTAGACGCGCATCTCAGGATCTCTCAGTGGCCTCTCAAACTGGCTGCAGGTTTTTATAAGTCCAGTGGAGCTGTAGACTTTCTCACACTCTTCCTCCAGTCACTTACTGTTGTGTCTATTTTCTCTTTGCCTCCCTGAGATTACATCTGATTTGGAGAATGAAAAATGACACAAAGTCATTATAAATAAACCGAGCCCCAGCTCCTGGAGCAGCTGTATCCTGTTTGTGGATTTGAGGGGAAGCGTTGAGATTTCATGGCTGATTTCTTCTGTTCTTTTCCTGCTTCCAGTCTGTCTCTTTCTCATTGTTTAGAAGTTGCATCCTACAGGATTAGGTGGGATTTTTCACTGATGGAACAAGGACTGTAGCTGAACTAAGCTTGCAGTAGGAGAAACTGGAGTGGTACATGGCTCTTCACGTTAGTGTTCTGGCCATGGCTCTGGGGCTGTGGTATGTGGACGTTTGTATGTTTATTAATATCCTTTTTGGTTTTGAGCAAATACTCTGGGTTTATTTGAAGAAAACAATAGGGGCCTGCTTCTACATCCTTGGGTGTTGTTGTTTGGGTTTTTTAGAACTGCAAAAGCCATGAAACAAAGGAAGCAGTCCTGGGGTTACAGCCACAAATTGTCATATTTCCATTGATCTCTGTGGAGCAAGGCAAACTTATTCTTTTCTTTAGTGTGATGCTGTGAAGAGATAAAACTGCCTTGTGATCTGAGGTTTTTGGCAGTCTCTGTTTTATCTTTGCGATGAGCAGCAGACCTTTTTGAGAACAAAAGCAACACCTTCCGACTCATGGAGGAAAATGGCAGGTTGTGGAATATCAAAGGCTGGCAAATAAGCCTGAGCCCAGCAACCTCCCTGTGACAAAGCAAGTTGGGGAGTAGGGTGGCTGTAGACAGAGGCTTACTTAGCTGAGCTAGCTCCTCAACATAACTCCTAGGAACTATATTTTGAAAAGTGGGTATTTCAAACTTGTCTCACAAGAAAGCATTCATTTGGAAGTGAATGTAGATTAACCAAACCTCAGATTAGCTTCGAAGTTTCTTTTGTCTTTCTCCTGAACCTTTGACTTCTCCAAAGCTTAGGGATGACAATGAAATATAGAAAATGCTGAAACAAAAAATCTCATTTATCTTCATGTGTTTTTAAAAGTCACAGAATTGTGACCTTTAGAGATTGTCTAATCCATCTCATTGCGCTCAAACAGGGTCAGCTAAAGCAAGTTGCCCAGTACTATGTCCTGCTGGGTTTTGAATATCTTCCCAAATGGAGACTTCACAGCCTCTCTGGGCAACCGGTTCTCATGTTTGACTACCCTCACATTAAATAAAAAAAAGTTTATTCTTGTTTTCGGATGAAATTTCATGTGTCTTTTTTAAAATCTGTGCCCATTCCCACTTGTCCTCTCAGTGAGCACAGCTGAGATGAATCTGGTTCCTTCTTCATTCCCTTCCATCAGACATCTATACACATGGGTAAGATCCTCCGGAGCCTTCTCTTCTCCACGCTGAACAGCCCCAGCATTCTCAGCCTCTCTTCATATGAAAGATGCTTCAGTCCCTTAATCATCTTTGTGGCCCTTTGCTGGACTCACTCCAGTATGTCCAGGTCTCTCTTGTACTGGGGAGGTGAGTGCTTCACCCAGCAATCTTGGTGAGTCACCAGTGCTGCGCAAAGGGGAGGGATCCCCTCCCTTGACCTGCTGCCACTGCTCAGCCTAATGCAGCCCAGGAGGCTGGTGACTTCCTTTGCCATGAGGGCTCCTTGCTGTCTTATGGTCAGCTCTGTGCACGCCAGGGAAATGGTGAAGCGCAGTCCTTGCGCTCAAATGACTTTTAAAGTGTTCGACACAGAGGTCTGCTAGTTTTTCTTTTGTACCTGTAAATTAAAAGACAAAAATATACCATCAGTTTAATGGGACTTTTTTAGACTGGTTTTCATAATGAAACACTGAACTTGCTAAATTTTCCATTACTCATAGTTTTTTATGCTTTAAAAACTGGTAACCTGAAAAAGTATGCAAGAGCTGAAATGAAACGTAGTTTGTTGTTCAGTGCGTATATAATTTGTAAGCCATGATGTTTCCAACTCCATATTGTTTCAG
Organism: Himantopus leucocephalus; assembly: GCA_003993805.1. NCBI lineage: Eukaryota > Metazoa > Chordata > Aves > Charadriiformes > Recurvirostridae > Himantopus > Himantopus leucocephalus. The sequence goes on along the minus strand of RSEF01000001.1, from coordinate 218,633,822 downwards.
TTCNTTTTTATGCTTTAAAAACTGGTAACCTGAAAAAGTATGCAAAAGCTGAAATGAAAAGTAGTTTGTTGTTCAGTGTGTATATAATTTGTAAGCCATGATGTTTCCAACTCCATATTGTTTCAGTTCTGCTTTTTTTTGAAGAGTGAATAGCAAGTCTTAAGAGGATATTGTGTTCTTTTTTTTTTTTGATTACTGTTCATCCTTTTGCAATGGAAACAAATTTATTTGCACATGAAAAGAACACAGCACTAGTTTTAAGTGTGCTAAAAATCAGTGCACATGACATGGAAAATACTCCTCCATTTTCTCATCAGACTTGAAACTGCATTTTGAAGGCAGTGCTGCGTGAAGCTTCAAACTTCCAAATGATAGAAACTTCCCTTCCCCCCTCACTGTTCGTCTTGGTAGGAAAGAGTGAAAAATCAATACTTATATTTGGAGACTGGGTTGATAGCCTGGCATCTTTCTTTTGTATGTTCCTGGGCAAAATGTTCCTCGCCAGATGTTTCAAAGGGTTTTTAATTTTGTACGTCTGCATTTCCCAGAAACATGGGATGTGATTTCTCTACCTGCTCCCAAACTCTTAGGTAGACAAGCCCTTAACTATATATGTGTTACTTTACTGGGGAGCTGAAAATCAGAGGCTACTCTAGAAAATCTGCATTTCTACCACTCTTGTTGTCAGACTTGCTTGTAAAATGGTGAATATGTCCTTCCTGACATTTTCCTTTATGTTTTGTTACTGTCGTCCTTTCTACAATGTCTTCTCTAATTCAGCTCATGGATGTTTAAACATGTAAGTTAGACGGTTCTTTTCTTTAAGTAAAATTTAGAGCTCCTGACATAACCAGATACAGAGGCAAGAGGTGAGAACTGAAGAGCCACGTGTTCTTTTAGCTTTGTACGAACTCTGTGCTGCCCACAAAGTTTTGGGCAAACTGTCAAACTCTATGAAGCTGTGTCATCTCAAAGTTACTTCCTGCTCCGCTGAGCTGATACAACTAATTACTGGGGATCCGATTTACAGTCCCTGTTAGTTTGAGAAATGTATGAAGAAACTGTGTGTCCTTTCTCTGTGCTGACATGTTCAAGCTTTGCTGGTGACGCTGGGGGTATGTGCCACTATTCACAAACTCGTTCTGCAAGTTGTTGTGATACCTACAACCCATATCCTCCCAAGTCACTGAAAGTAGAAGCGGGAGCTGTGGTGTTTCCCACTTAAAGTGTGGCTTTTCACTACACAGACACATTACTTACATCAGACCCCTAGAAAGAGAAGTCCCCAAGAACGCTTCATCTTGTGGGGTTTTTCCTTAACGTGTTTTGCTTGAATAGGTTTTAGAGCCTGTGAGCAGTCTGAGCAAGCAGGGGACCATTGCATTATGACTTACCACACTGTTGGATTCCATCTCAGCAGTGTTTTGGTTCGATCTCCTGTAATTTCTTAAGAGAAAAAAGCAAAAATAAGCTGGGAGCTGTGCTTTTTATTTCAATACCAATAGTCTGACTTCTTGCTCATTTTTTTTACGTATAGACATCAAAGGAAGCAAGGGAATCTGCGGAAAAGACCCATTTCTTCAATGTTCCTGCCTTCCTGACCGTTTCTGGCCAGCTCCATTTGGAAGTGATGGCGGGGTGAGCAAAATGCAAAGTTTTTGCCTTGATCTGTGGGATCTTCTTGGTTGGTAATTTTGTTTCGCTGGTATCCATTAGATATCTGCCACATGTGTGCCAGCAAGGAATTGAGCAGCAGTGGCGGGATGATGGTGTGAGAGGCCAGCCTAAGCAGGGGGGAACGAGACTGCTTTTTAATTCTGGTCTAGGAACTAGTTTTAAATACTAGCAATCTCCTCCTACTTGCCATGGATTGGGAATATTGGATGGAGACATGATCTTTATGGGAATGACTGTAGGGTTGTTGCTAATAACTGTAGTACCTTAAATGTCTTTTTGTTGTTGTTCGCATCTGGCATGTCTCAGCAAGAAAATCTCTTTCATTTTAGCTATCACATTCCTTTGCTCTTTTTTCCTTTTTTCCCAAGCTTCCTTTTTCTGTCTCCTTCAGTCTTCCTGTTGTGTTTCTTACTTCTGCCAATTCTCACTTCTCCTGTTTCATGGCTTTCACGCTTGATGCTTTGTTCACTCTAGCCACTAAAGTGATCACAGTCAAGTAGTAATACTGACTGATTAAAAAAAAAAGTTAGTCTTAAGCTTTTAATGTTAACATTTTGCTGAGATTGTTAGGGGTGAAAGTGTCAGTCTGTCAGAGAGACAGTTCCCTTTGATTTAAGGAGCTTTGTCCTCATTTACACTGAATTTTCCCATAAATTAACTAAATTAGTACATTAAGAAGATGGAGTCAAATCAGCACAATCCCTTATTTGAAGGCACAGTTTTCTGAGCGCTTCCAACGTGGGTTCTCCTCAGATGTGGTGCTTCAGCGAAATGACTGACTGCCAGCTGAATGGCTGATAAAGCCTGTCAGAAAGCAGGTCTCCGGCAGGTAACGCTGCAGTTGTTTGCCACTTGCCAAGGGGACTCGTCATGCACTTGTAGTGACTTCAAAACCACTTTCAAAGTGATTAGTTACTGCCCAGTGGAAATCTGCTGAAGATGAGAGGGATAAAACCCTAGCTTTAGAAAATGTGGACTTGGAAGATCTGCTTTTTCACGTGGAGGTTCTAACGAGTGTTTCTAATAGTCTTAGTATTTGCTGTCCATGCCTCATATCCAATGTTGAGAACCAAATAATAAATGTTTAGCTGTGGGTTTGGGGTTTTTTCCAATTTAATCACTGTTGCACAGTTTAATTAGCTGCTGGTGAATAGCTGCAGTGAAATTGTTCAAAGGGCAAGTTTTGTGTATATATCAAAAGGTATAAATTTCTTCAGAAAGCTGTTTTCTGCCTGGCTTGTTATCTCTGAGAGACAGCGTCTCTTCTCAGACCGCCTATACGGCTGTGATCTGCTGAAATACTCAAGCTAAAGGTTCTCGACGGACAGGATGTTTCTCGTGTGGTGCCCTGGCTGCTGTGACAGAAGCACAGGTCACTTGGCAGCCAAAGGCTGATGCGTCATCTCAGACATTAGCTGAGAAAAGTTAATGAGGAAGAGGTTTGTTTAACTGTAGGGGTGGTGGAGTTTTTGCATCCCTGAAAGAAGATGGGATGACATGCATTTGTACGTGTTAGACTTAATTGACTGTCATGCGTTGTGACCTTTATGGAAAGACGTAATTCCACAAATCAAATAAGTCCAAAGAAAAAGTATGGATTGTAATGATTAACTTGAAATACAATCTCACTCTCTTACATCAGTCTGTTCCCTTTAAATAGTACACAGCCTGCTCTGGGATGCAGCAGAAGGCTAAACTGGGCAGATGCAAGACCTGTCTGCTAAATGTTTTTTCCACTGATGTCACTCAGGTGCACCTTGTTCTCTAGGGATGGGTAAAAAAAAAAAAATCAATGCTCTTCAGCTTGCAGTACATTACATTACAGCTTCATGTTCCTGTTTTACAGTAGTGTGTTGTTCTTACAGGCATTTTAAATTGATCCAGTGCCATCTAAATTTAGATAAGCTGTGTTTATTCATAATGGGGCATAGCTGTTCTGTGAACCTGCTCCTATTATTTTTATTTTATTTAAGCACACTGAGTTTTTGAGGCCTGCAGCTCAAGTGGTATTGAATCCCTTCAGTCTTCAAAAATAGATCAAGGTCTTCTAGATGCAGAAGCACCGTAGTGATGCATCACAGTATTAACCCTCTGCATACGTGAAACCCCTTAGATATTGTGAAGGTTTGATTTGTCGTTATCAAGGTGGGTTTTACTCTGTTAATGGGACTCCTATGTGATCAAAGAACCTAAGTGCATATTAGTAACCAGAGCTGCTTGGCAAACGAGTGTTCTGGTGATGCTTTCAGAGTAGTAAAAAGTGGGAGGAGTTCTCCCCCAAATCCAGAAACATTCTGGTCTTCCCAATAAACAAAGCAGCCAAAACAGTAAAGATTTATGTGTTTTGGATTTGATCCTATGAAATTTACCCTTTTGCTGCCTTCTGTTCAGACTGAATTTTTCATGCCCAGAAAGGGAACTAGTCTTCAAAAATTCCCTTTAGCTTAAATGAAATGTTGACTTGCTGCAGTCTTAAAGCTTTCAGAAACAACTGGTCCCTAAGAATTTGTGGGAGGAGACCAAGGTGGAAATGCTTGGAAGACCCTTCCCCATTCAGTCTTGGCCCATATCCTGTTGCGACTTGCTGTGGGGTATAGGAGTGCAGAAACAGATCCTGCAGGAGTCCATTAGAAACCAGGGGTGGAGCAGGATAGGTATGAGAGGCAGGGAGGAATTTGTCCATGGGTTTATGTAGTAGGGAACAGAAAGTCAGCTAGGCAGTTGTGTCTGTTTGGAGGTTGCTCATGAGCTCTGTAAAGCTAAAAGCTACCTCCAAGCTGTGGTTGGAAAAGTCTGGGCAGGGGAGGTACGGAGAAGACTTAGCAGACGTGCCTGGAACCACCTCTTCTGCCATCCTTGCTGAGACTTCATCTGTAGCCCACAGGGTATCATCTGAATACCTGTGCCTGCGTGTTGTCCAGGGCTCAGGGCTCCCATTTTATGGCAGGGCTGTGTGGTGCTATTCCCGATAATAGGAGATAACAGTGAGCCGTTTATAATTTGTGAGATTTAAACCTTTTTCTTTGAGGAAAAGTGGGAAGAGATGTGTTCCTGCACTTATTTACTGTCTGCTGTGCTGTGTATGCTTGTTACTGAAGGCAAGGTCAGAGAAGTTCATCGTGGCTCTTAGTATGACCCAAATGGCCTAGTTGGCACAACTTCTCATTGTACTTCGTCTTTGCAGTGACGGCATCTAGGTTGACTGCTCAGGGTGTCTGAATCATTGTCGGCTGCTATAAATCTATAGGCTTTTTAAGGTCTCCAGAAAAGTCTTTATTCAGTAATACAGCTCTCCCCTTTGGTCTTCTCAGACTCAGATGAGTCAGTAACCAGCGTATGTGGTAGAAGCTTGTAGGTCTGTGTGTGTTCCAATAACTGGTTTTAAATGTCATTGGTTTGCTGTGAAGTCCTTGTGGTATTTCCTTGCCCCGGTGAGGATAAAGGCTCCTTTGGGGACCTGAACTAGGCTGGAGGGTCTGTGACAGCTGAGGATGATTCAGAGGCATGTTGGAGACAGCCAAAACCAATTGTTGCCAAGAAGTACAGCTCACTGGCTGTATTTACTCTTTTCTTTTTTTCTCCTTTCATCCATCTGCACTTCCCACAAGCTCTACCTGCTCCTTTCAGCCACTCTTGCTAATAGTTTACATCATTGTTTTGCATTATTTTCCTTGCAGCACATTTCATCCCAGGCACTGTCTGTTCTGCCTTTTGCATCATGAGCTTAACGAAAACTTCTCTTCCTAAAAGCTCTGGGGGCTATCCCCTCCCTAAATCACAGAATAAGTTCTCTCCTCATGCCTTGCCCTCCCTAGCTCTTGTTTCTTTTATCAGGCGTTAAGTAGGTTTCTCCTCTCTTGTTCATCTCAGTCTCTTGAAGTTCCCTGCAAATGGGTAAAAGGCTTAGGGGCAACCGAATAGCAGCCTGCTAGGACCTGCGAGGAGGTTTTCAAAAAGATAAGCCCACTCTTTGCAACCATGAAGAACCAGAGGACAAGAGACAATTGGGATAAGTTGAAACGAGAAGTTCTGAGGGGATATAGGGGGAAAAAATCGCTAAGAGATTGGTCGAGCATTGGAAAAGATTGCTGAGAGAGACTGCACTCTTCATCCTTAGAGGTTTTCAAGACGCAATAAGATAAAGCCGTGAGCAACCTGGTCTGACCTTCTCGCTGACCCTGCTTTGAACAGAAGACTGGACCAGCGACCTCCTGATATCCCTTCCAGCCTTAATTATTTTGTCCTTCTAAGTTTATTCTTGACTTCATTCTCATTTTCCTCCTCACCAGTCTCATCCACGAGACCATCTTGGTGAATTACCTCAATTTCAGTTCAACATCTCTCCCCAGGACCTGTATTTTTCTGCCTAACCCAAAATCTCAGCCTGTCATACTGACGTGTGCCTGTTAATGTCTAGCTGTCAAACTTGGTTTAGTTGAAACAGAATTAACCCCATTCCCCTGTCCTCAAGCACATCCCCTTGATTTCTAAACCATCATGGATTTTGCTGCTGTTCTGCCTACTCCAGGTATTCTCTGCAGTCCTGCGACTGTTTTTTCTGGTTGCAGAGAGGCTCTGAAAAAAATCTCAGTCATCCAGACCACTTTAGCTGTGTCTGCCTGAGTTTGTAGAGAGCTGAATGCAGTGAATTTCCTGCTGGTTTCAGAAGATGCTGAAATCACACTGATTTTACATTTGAAATGCCAGCAGTTCACTGCTTTTTCAAAGCATGGAAGAGATGTAGAGAGATAGCTGTCATTTTGGATTAGCGTTCAGGAAAACACTGCAGAGCTGAGGAGAGATGTGTTTGAGGCCACCTTCCATAAAAGAGGCTTCGCTTTCAGCAGTCTGGCAAATGCAGCCGTAAAATTTGATTCCAAAATGACTTGCTAATGATGGGACAGATTGCATTGTCTTCAAGCAAATATTTGCTCTACATTGTACAATTTTAAATACTTTTGAATGCAGCTGCAGGAACGATGTCCAGTTGTATAACAATCCTGTTGCTAAGAATTAACAAAAATAAGTGTAATTATTTATCTTGGATGCCAGAAAAAAAATCTCTGACATTTCTTGCACAACATTTGTTTGAGTCTGACTCACGACGCAGACTCTTATAATTAGCACACTAACTTCCATTAATTAGGCTGACACTTAATTGGAGCTATAAAAAGCAACCGTGACATGTCTGTTTTTAATCAATTACCACATGCTTCAGTCTGGTTCATGGCTGCTGCAGTGGTCGTTAATGACTTTGTATTACTGGGAGGCTCAATGCATGAACTTGGGAGGTACAGCGGTGAGCCTAGGGTCGCCTGGCTGGTTGGAGCTTTACGGTCTGCGTGGGGCATGCTGTTGGTCCTTTCGTCCTCTCTGCTTTTTGGGGAGGGGAAGCAGGAAATTCCCTTGCAAGAAGCAGGGTGAGTGTGCTGAGGGTAGCTGCAGTTCAGCCACGTCCCTGGGATCTATGCCTGACGGGCTGAGTGCAATCCCAGCAGTGCCTTGGATTATGTGCTCTTTATTTTATCTCCTGACTGTAAAAAAAAAAAAAAAAAAAAAAAAAAAAAAAANCCAGTGCAGGTAGCACCAGAAGAACAGGTTTTACGCTCATCTGGTGAAAGGTGTAGTCAGCTGAAATACTTGGTCCTCCTTTTTTACAGGTAAGCTAAGATAAGCTGTTCTCTTTCTGGCTTGAATCCAGTGCACAGTCCCTTTTCCTTCTCTGAACATCTTGTCGTCCCTGTTGAAAGCAGAAGTAGGTGCCATAGGATCCATGTCAGAAGATCCCAGCATCCAGGTTTGTGTAGGGCCTTGCAGCTCAGCTTCATGCGTGTCCCCAGACAAACCCGTGAGAGCTGCAGGGGATTAAAAAACTGTGGCTTTGTGAGTTACAATAGGGCTGTTATAAGCCTCTGCCCGCGTGTTCCCCGTGCCATAGTAGCCACATTCATGGTGGCTTTCACGAACTTGTTTTACTTTGAGTGAGGCAAGTCTTCTCCTGCAGCTCAGCTGACCGTCAGTGGCTTACGACGCCGTGGCAAACTTCATTGCTTACGAGAGTATGAATGTCCCTTGTGTTCAGGCTGCAGCTCCTGCTTCTCGGGGAGCCTCTGTACCCCAAGAATTGGCTCCAGTATGAGATGTTAAGGCGGGCAGCTCCATCTCTGTTTGCTCCCACAGCTTTCCTTAAAATAGATGCACAAATCCAATAGTGTGTGCCCTGAATTTCTTCAGGGGTTTGCTGTCGTTGCACTGAAGTAGAATATGGTTATAGACATATGTCCTGGTCAGCTGGAACATGTTGCATTTAATATAGCTTTTAGTAATTGTTTTTAATAGTTAGTTACTGTAGAATTGTAGGCCTTGGAAATTTTAAATAGCTACGCCCAAACTGAAACGTTGCTTGAACCGTGACCCCCTTTGTGCAGCAGCGTACCCACCGATGCAGTTTCTTGCCGTCATTCATATTTGCGGAGCTGGTAGGACTAGTGTGCATCTGAAGAAAAAAAAAAAAATGTTTTTAAAAAAATAAAAGAAAATCCTCTTCAAAGCTAAGATAATGCAGTTTGTGGAGAACATATGTTTTTTCCACTCTGAAAGGAAAAAGACTTAACACAATTGCTCCCCCCCATCCATGCTGGTAATGTATTTTTATGGCTGAGAGTTGGAGTCACTGGGATGATTAAGTTTTGAAAGAGATCTCTGCTCCCTGTTTTATTAAAAACATTTTGTATCACTCCTTTGTAGAAGATCTCTGTTAGCTAGGGCATGGGAAATGGTTATTTGAATAAATGCTGAACTACTCTGGTGGCTTTCATCAGCCCAGCTTGAATTATCATTGCTAATCAGTCGTTTTATTGACTTTAATTAGAAATAATAATATCAAAACTAGGACAAAACAAGACTCCACTGAGAATAAAGTACAACAGTGTCACATAAAAGGGTGGAGGACCCAGGCTAATGAGATCTTTGAGCCTGGAGCAGAAGACATGGTATGGCTCTGGGTAACTGTTTCCTTTGTGTGTCAATTTTTCCCCTATTCTCCTGCCATCTGTAAACTAACAATACCGTGTCTAGGTGTGCTGTGAGGTTTAATAAACAAAATGCTGGGTGCTTTGCCAGATAATTAGGGTATATGGGTCATGTTATTAATTATTCAAGTGTGCCGGGATTGTTTTCAAGCAGAGGTGGATGACCCGGGGAGTGTTCTTGTCCCATCTTCTCCTTTTCTTGCCACTGAAGCTGGAGCAGAGGACGTGGCAGGGGGCGAGCTGGTCCCAGAGCGTGGCAGGAGGGTGCTGCTGCGCACGCGACCCTGCAGGCACGGTAGGACTCTGCCCTTTGGAGGTTGCAGTGAGGGAAACTGCTGCATTGCTTCAGTCTGAGTGGCTGGGGGGGAAGTTTGGCACTTCCCAGTCCCGTCTGGGAACTTAGCTTTTTTTTTTTTTTAATTTATGTATTTATTTTTGGCTGCTTACAAAAGGAAGTACAGTCCCATCTTGTCGCAGCGTGAATTGAAACTTTAGCACTCAGCACACCAGCTCTGCTGCCCAGGCCTAAGCCTCGACGCGCTGCTAGAAAAGCCCTTGTCAAGATACAGCTTTTTCTCAGCTGCGCTTCCTCAGAGGGCGGACAGAAGTGGCATGTTCTATGAGGAATCTTTTAAAACTTTTACCCAGAAAAAAAAGCAGAAGAAAAATTAATTCCCCCCACCTTGCTGCCTTTTCAACAGAAACGTTTGCATTTTCATTGTGCAAAGTCCAAACCACCAAACAATACTAATGGGAGTATTATTTTTACATTGAGGTTAAAAACCAGGTACTACTGTCCAACTCTGAGGTTTCACTTTAACACAGTCTGCCCAGCTCAAGGATGTAAAACATACTCTGTCTTCTCCAAACTGTTGGGCACCCATACCTCACTAGCATCATTAGGAGCCCTGGGTTTCCAGCTCCTCCAAAAATTAAACCCTGGAGGCGTTGAATCAGTATGTTTGAATGGTGAATGTCTGTGTGCATGTGGTTTCTTGTGTCGGGCCAGAACCTCTTTCAACATACAAATTTCAGCATCCCTGACCAATCCCAGTCGTCCTTGGGTCAAGCACTGCAGCCAACTGGTGTCTCCTGGCAGCCGAGCAAAGTCATCCGCTTATTTTGATGGAGCGGGCAGGTCCTCCATGCTCAAAATGAATATGGTCGTGCTGGAACAGACTGGAATTAAATTGGATGGCTCACTTTATTAATTTCTTCCCTTCCGAAGGGAAAGGGCAACGTGGCTGACAAAGCTAAGCTCTTGAGCTTTAGGGTCACCTTGCTCTCCTTTCCTCCTCTGCTGATGTCATGCTTTGTTTTGTCCTTGGGTTTGAAGCTATTTTTTCTAGATTTTCTCGCAATATAGATTTTAGTGCGTGTATTGGGGGGGGGGGGGGTGANGGGGGGCGTGACACATACTGTATTGAAGGGTCACATGTTGTGTTCATTTAGCATGGCTGAAGATTTGGCACAAATCACCTCCCAGCTTAACTCGGCTGCAGACCTGGTCAGAGTAATCACTGTATTTGTGTTTATGCAGACACCTGTAGTATTTTGGGGTGAGAACAAGGGTGCCCTACAAATGAATAGCTGTGTGCACTGGTGTGATTTAATGCTTAGCCCTGAGTCACAACAACCAGCTTCTGCCTCCGGCTGTGTCACTACCGTGTGGTGTGACCTTGGCACGGGCTGACAGTGCAGGGATTGCATCTTCTTGATTAATGGCCTTGCTCAGAGTTATATCCCCTTGGTTCGACAGCACAAATAAGTCTTTATTACCCCGGTAGCAGCGTGGAGTCCTGGCTCAGAAAAGGAGCACAATCCATTCCTGGCTTGGGAACCATCGGCGCAATTAATTATATTTGGATTGCAGTGTAAAAGTTGCCAGTAAGGCAGAGATGCTCAGGCCTACAAACATTGCCTGAGTTTAATTAAAAGGATGACTTTAAGCAGCTTTGGGCACGGATACTTGATACTTCTCTATTGGTTTCTATCACTGTCTCAATAATGAATTGTCAACGAGTTCAAATGAAATGAGCTTTCGTTCTGCGTGGCATAAAGCTCTCAAAGGGGGAGAGGTAGCTACTTCTGAAGAGGGTTTTAGTAGTGTGTAAAATAAGGGTGAAAAGGGGGAAGTTTCTCCTTTCTTGGGTGTCCATAGGGTGGAGATCACAAATGCAGCCTGTCTAAGAATGAGCCTCCACCAAACGATGGTCTGTGTGGAGGACGGCTGTGCTCCAGCAACGCACCCAACTGCTGCTGCCTGCTTCCAAAGGGACTCTGGTGAGCCTGTACCTAGAAGGTGGCTAAGCCCTTCCAGGTACCAGGGCGAAGCCCTAGCTGGGCTGGGGCAAGCAAACTCAGTGTTTCACAGGATGGGGCCCTGGGTTTTGCAGCGTTTCAGGGTGTCGGAGGGAGCACTGTGGGTATTCTCTTGGCCTCAACATTAAGCTCTCAGATTTTCCCAGAGAACTGTGCGGAGCGAAATACAGGTCCCAGAAAGGGAGCAATTAATTAAGCGGCTCTGTGCCTTCTTCTGGTGTCGACCCCGGCAGCGCCTGTGAACTGCATAAATGCACTCGAGCTTGCTGTCCAGAGCTCTGATCTGGGTGAAGCAAAGGGACTCATTTCAAAGCCTCTCTTGTGTTCTTTGGTAGCACGGACAAGAACAGTGTTACAGACATTGCTGCTCTGCCTGTAATGGCTGAGGAAAAGGGCTCAACAGATTACTGGACTTGCTTTTTGCCTTTTTTTTTTCCCTCCTGTGTGTGTGCTTTTGTTGGAGATGAGGAATTAGCACTACTTATTTTCTTTTTTTAAAGACTTTTGAGTGCCCACAACCCCAACTGACCTAGGCACTTTTGGAGACTTAGCCAGAATTTTCAAGTTATTTTTAAACGCTGGAAGTCTTGCAGAGGTCTGGGAATGTTAAATGATTGATTATTTGCATCGTAGAGCATAGGAGTCACAGCCCTGGACTGAGGCTCCATTGTGCTAGGTGCTGAATGCACACAGAACAAAATGACTGGTTTTGCCCTCGGTACCATGAAATCAGAGCGGAGTCAGCTCCCCTCCCTCTTTTCTGATATCGTTATACATGCTCAGTGTGATACAGCAGTGTATCAAATCACAGATATATTTTTTTAATATCCGATGAAGTACAAATAAAGGTCAGGTTTTTGTAGCGTGCATTTACTTAATGTCTTGAATGGCAGAGCACAGTAAACAGCGTATGAATGCCTGAATGAGAAATAATTGTTCACGCTTAGAGTTGATAACAGTGACTATATTTTCAGCTGTGTTTCTCTGTTGTGTCCGGGCCTCTGGTCAGTGCTGCGTTGTCATTACTGACTTGGGTTTACTGCGCTCCTTTGATCACTTTGCCAGCATGACATCTGGCTAGTTTCCCTTTGCCAGCGTCCCAGGAGCGTGGTGAAGTTCTCACAGTTATTTGTATCTATCTTTTCCCTTTACAATTAGCCCAAGAAATGAATGATTCCTCCCCACAGATGTGGATTTGGGGTTTTTTTTTCCTTCTAAAGAGCAGGCACGCAAATTTATGTAACATTCTCTACAGGCTCTCACAAAGCCCTTACCCTTGCTGTTGTTGGGCACCTTAGGATAGTCCATGAAGTCGTAGGGCTAATGGTTGGTTTTATAAACGTAGGTGGTGCTGGGTGTACAAGTTGGAGAAGACTGGTCGCGGCAGGATGCCTGGAGCTGGGAAAAGACTGAAATCAGTTCCAGTGGGAGTTGTGCTGCACTTGTCCTCCCAAAAGCTCCATCTCAGAGACAGAGAGGCTTTATTCTTGCAGCACACAATCAATCTGTGACTGTGAAGTGTTTGACCACAGTTGACATCTTGGAGCAATACGGATTTTTATATTTTTCGGTTATTTTTAGGTTTCTTGTAGCCAGAAAGCCCCTTGGAAGATAAGTATCTAGTCATCATTCTTGGGCAGCTATTCAATAGGAAATAAGTACAGCTCGAAGTGCTCGTAGCAGCCTGCATCGCTGGAGACTGTCACCTGCCACAGTAACCTACGCTAAGTGAAGTTTCAGTGCCCGCGTCTGGACAGCAGCTGAGAAATGCATGTCTCGCTGAAGCCAGACTGCTGCTCTGTGGGACAGGATCTCCTGCTAGCCAGCTGGTATCACACTTTATTTTAAGTGTTACTTTTTGAGGATTTCGTGCTAGGGAGAAATTAGAGACCTGCACATCAAACCCAGCAGTCCTGGGTGGGTACTTCAGCAATTGCAAGCTTTTCAAAATATTTTTGTCCTATGTCCAGTCCTGGCCCAGTCACAATCTGAACTTGTGACTAAACTTATTTATTTAGGGAAGATTCTTTCTTTAGCTGAAGAGTCCCAAATTGAAATATTTTAGCAAAAGCCTGAAACATGGGCACGGGTAGGACAAGAGCCCGCATCTACTGTTTCCCACTACAGGCCAACCTCCATGGCCTGGCAAGCAAAAGTTTTTGACCAGTTCTTCCTTAAACATTGAACAATTTTGGCCAAGTGACTCATTGTTTCATATTTGTTGTTTGTATTGCTATAGCAGTTAAGGCTTTGGATCCAAGACCTTGTTGTGCCAGGTGCTGTAGGAACATGAAAAAAAAAAAAAAAAAAACCACCAAAGCAAAACAAAAAGGCCTTGTGAGGAAGAACATGCGTTTCTGTATAACCCAAGACAACAGATGGCTACAGATGGGAGAGCACAAGGAACTGATGAGATAATACTGACCTGTGCAGTGAGTAATAGTCTTGGTACATCACTTATCTAAACATTGCTGAGGTTTTATAGACACTATTGCAAAGGGCAGTTTGAAGGAGGATCATCAAGTGACGGCAAAAGTTTACAGTAACATCGCATCAAGTGAGAAAGGCAGCAGAGGGAGAAGAGGCATGCTGAAAATGACGCTTGAGGAAAGATGTTTGCTGCAAAAACTGGTTAGCATTGTAGATGTTGTGGTCATGTATGAGAGAGCGCAGGTACGAGAGCAGAGTAGAGACAGAAAGTTTTTTTTTGTCTGAGCAGGGAAAGCAGAGCCAGTGGGGAAAAGAAACCTACAGGCAAGCTATGTATTCAAAGTCTTGACCTGTAACTTTCTTCTGGTGTGTTTACTACTACCAACTCAAGGAAAAAGAAAGTGCTGTTTCTCTGAATCGTAACCTTTAACCGTCGTGTGGCATGAGGGAACAGATGACTGAAGCGGAATGTGTGTGTTCCTTTATTTGCAGTGCAGATGCCTCCATAAGGGGCAAAGGAAAAAGGCTGCTTTTTGTAGCGTTGTTTATTTAAACTTCAGTTTAACAAAATTAGCCTGTGCAGAAACTTCAGTGAACATCCTCTTTAAGTTGAAAGCTTGCAGAGCAAGATGCAAGTCGAATGCCAACGCGAGCAATTAGCACGCATCCTTTCATGAGTGTTAAACTGTGCTTAATCTCTACTGATCGGGTTCTTTTTCTCCTACATGCTGTCTACAGCTAAAAATAATGTCAAGTTACAGATGTACCAAAGATAGCAGCAGTCCATGGTTTTTCTGAAGCAGCTTGCTCTCTCCCCAGCCATGGTTTGCTTCCCATGCAGCATGGGAGGAAACAGCTATTTGGGAAGCTCTTGCTTGCCTGAGGATGTCCAGGAGCCCAAGTGCTCATAGACCAAAGTGTAAAAGGTGTTGCTTGGAGTGCAGCTTTCCCACGGTAAAANACAGCTATTTGGGAAGCTCTTCCTTGCCTGAGGATGTCCAGGAGCCCAAGTGCTCATAGACCACAGTGTAAAAGGTGTTGCTTGGAGTGCAGCTTTCCCACGGTAAAAATAAAACTTTTAAAGGTGTGTTGCTGTTTGATAGGAAGGATTCTTACGAAGGAGGTGGAGAATCAAGAATGCTTTTGTATCCTGTGTACGCAGCATGACATGACTGCAAAACAAGAGAGAATGTATTTAAATAGACTGCCCAGAAGGTTGCTGGAGAAATAGCTTCATAGTAGGAAATGCATTGGTTGCTTCGGCATTAAATGATATACCAGATGTGTTCTCTGCAGTAGGGACCCCTTTTAGCCGAACCATTTTTAGCTGTGTGGAAGGAGCCCAGTTCTTGATCTCAAAGGCTCTTTTGGCAATGAACTTTGGTCTTGCCACTAGAGGGGGACTGCAAGCTGTACACCATGCAATCATCCTGCTGGGCTTCACCAGCCACCTCTCAGTGCTAACACCAGCCCAGCAACTCCAGCGGCAGGACCCTCTCTGCTCTGTGGGGCTCTGGGATGTCACAGGATGCATAAAGGTCAGACCTTGCAGCCAAACAAACCCGAAGGGACGTGGATGAGGGGAGCCTGACTGGTGCAATGTCTGGCTGCTTCACCAGTGATCTGCTTCTGCAGAATGTCATTTTTTTATTCCCACACAGCTAAAAAAGTGTCCTGAGCATGAATGGTGTTCAGTGAAAGCTGAACAGGAGGTTTGCACAACCTCCCTGAGTCATGGAGAGGTGTGAATAACCCCTCTCTGGTCAAAGATTAAATGGAAACATGAGTGCTTCTAGATCCTGTGAGAGAAGTGAAGGCTTTACGTCTAACAGACTCGCTTGTGTGCTGGGACTGACCTACCTGTTTCTTGTTGCCTTGCAGGGCTTTTACCCATGTGTTCACTTTCGGCCCGACGTTCCGAGCGGAAAACTCGCAGAGTCGCCGGCACCTGGCGGAGTTCTACATGGTGGAGGCTGAGCTGTCCTTCACTGAAAGCCTCCAAGACATCATGCAGGTGGGCACTCCAAATGTCTGTGCAGGATTGGTGCCAGAACTTCGTCCTCCTCCCTGAGCTGTGCTCCCTGCCTTCAACTGATGTTGCAGCTCCTTTCACCTTTTGTGAGGCGGGTAGATATTGCACAGAGTCTTCCCAAGGATCAGGGTTTGCTCAGCAGAGGTAAAGCCACAGACGTGATTTGGAAGGGAAGATACAGGTGTGAACACAGCCCCCATTTGAATGGGAGGCTGCGCAGTCTCTGTATTGCTGGGAAATGTGTAAATGTGCTTGACTGGTGCTAATGAAAGTGGCACTCTCCCCTTTAAAACCTTCAGCATCTCTCCAGTGAATCTGAGCAGTACTTATGCAGTGTGTCCCTTGGTGTGCTCTGTAGAGAGCTCCTTGAAACCTGCATTGAAATCTCAAGCAGAAAGCACAGTTCCTGGCATACAGTATTCACTATACACTTTAGCAGAAGACTGAAAGAAATCCTTAGTCAGCTAGCTTTCGATTTTTTCAGGATTGACCTCTTGGTTGCAGTTTAACCACATGATGGATACTAATGCATCTTACTGGCCTCGGCATAAGCCAGCTTATGCCCAGTAGGGTTTGTGAGTAAACATCCACACGCACTCTTGTATATCAGATAAGGTACTTGGAAAGCTATTGGAGAAATAGCCTTAAAAAGAAAAAGACGTGAGGCACTGGCTACAGATGTATAAAACACCATCCAGGTGGTGATTTCTTCACCTTGGATCATATACAGTCAGTATGGCCCGACAGCAGAGCTGACATACTGTTTCTTGTGTGTGCTGCTTCTGCATCTTGGATGTCTGGATGACACTGGGCTGTGTGGAGTGACCCATTGGGAATCTCTGTCTGTGCTCCATCATTAACAGCATCCCGCTCTTTCTTTTCTCTTTCCTTTTCTCCAGAACAACTTCGTGTATTCTCAGAGCGTGGCATGTGTATATCTTTACACCTTACTTCCTGAGCCCCCTGTTTCTCTAGGTAATCGGGAGCTGATTGAAATCTTTACTGCTTTTATCTAGTATAATAAGCAGGGTCTTCTGTTAAGTGATGTTTGAGCCCTTGAACACAGCATGAACATATCTGTACTCTTGTGCTGAGAACCCTAATTTCTTGGCTTTTGAAGTATAGACAGCCAGTTCAGACAATTCAGAGAATTAGATTTGAGAACTGTTCTGGAATATGTAGGGCTTTTATTTGTAGGGAAAGGAGGAACTTCCCCCCTTGGCTTGGCTTGTTGTTGCTAAACATCTTGTGAAGTTTCAGCTTATGCTTTCCTCTTTCGCTTCTTCCCTCTGTGCCGAAGTCTTTGACAAGCACCTTTCCCTGTAACAGAAAGTCTTCTAGCAGCACCATTTTGCGTTCCTCATAGTGAGTCTACATTGCAACATGCTTACTTTAGTGTTGTTCTTCTTTGCAGAAGTGGAGTTCCCGTTTGTTTATTTTTAAATCATTGGGCAATCTCTCTTAAAAAAANCACCAAAACAAAAACTGACAGCTGCTCTAAAGCCTAAGTTAAGTTTCTTTTTCCCTGCATAACTGACCTAAATTCAGTGTTCTATCATGTATCTGCCCGTTGGGCAGTTTGTCTATTTGTCCTCGTCTGCAATTTCTTTGTTCGGTGCAAAACGCCCAGTTGAAAGCCTCGGGGGCTCTTGGCCAGGGTTAGCATCTGAACTTTGTCCTCGCATAAAGAGCTGGATTGTTTAAAATTTATTTTTAAAATTGGTATTCAACATTTGGACTGAATACCTCTAACTTGAGCAAGTTAGTGTTCTGGGAATGCTCAGCTTCTCCAGGGACATCCTGAAGTATTTGCTTATACACCATTAAAGAAGAGCCTTGTTACAAAGATGTACAGGTTTATCATTCATTGATGAGGCTGGAGAACTTTCAGCCAAAGCTACAAAAGAAACGTGGCTTTCCTTACAAAATAAAAGAAAAAAGAAGATTTAATAACAAGGTTGCATGCATTCGGGAGCAAAGGGCCTGAAATCTTAGAGCAATGGCCTTTTTGCTCCACTGTAATTGCGCAGAGTAGTGCTCAGTTATTCCTAAATAAGTAGCATAGTTCCTGTGAAATCTCATGTGTCTCGATCATGCAATCTGAATTTCTTTTCTGTGCCAAAACGTGTTTTAGTGGTACAAAGAAGCTTAAAATCTCACAACACTGGTTTCACAATACTTTCTGTGGAAAGTCCCATGTGCTCAGTGCAGCGTACACTCTTTCTCCAAACTGGATGAGAAA
The DNA here is from genome assembly GCA_003993805.1 of Himantopus leucocephalus. Classification (NCBI taxonomy): domain Eukaryota; kingdom Metazoa; phylum Chordata; class Aves; order Charadriiformes; family Recurvirostridae; genus Himantopus; species Himantopus leucocephalus. Next base: position 218,616,088 of record RSEF01000001.1, on the reverse strand, counting down.
GAGAGGGAGTTAGAAGAAGGTCAGGTAAGACAGTGAAAGGGTCCAATCTGTATGGAAGTGTCTGGACTCAACAGAGCCATTGCTCCTCCAGTTCCTGAATCGGAGGTCCAAGATCTCCAGTCTCATCTGTCCTCTGAGATGCCTGCAGCCACCCTCTCCCTTCAGTGCTGTCATGTAGCCATATTCGTAGGTCATTATCTTCTGGTTTTCATTCCACTGTCTTGGCAGTGCGGTGGATTTAAAAGATCCCACTTCACTCATGACACTAATGGGGTCTCAAAGAGGCTGTATGATGCAGTCATTATATAATTTCAACAAACGTACATACAAAACCATGCCAAAACCCCCATAGTATTTAGGCAATAAAGTTAGGAAACGCCAGAAGGAAGTTTTCCTGAGGGCACTTTTGGGAGTTTATGCATAATATTAGTCTTCCTTAGCAAGATCACATCCTAGCACCACTGTCTCTTTGAGATGAAGAATACATCTCTTCAAGATGGAGCATGCAATTTAAAACACATTATTTGAGTTCTGTCCTGAGGGCAGAAGTATTGTCTTCCACTGGTTATGTACTTCATCAAAATTAATTTACTGTCATTACAGCCCAGTGACATGGAGCATTATTACCTCTGTTTTACAGAAGGGAATTCAGGCATGAAATTAAATCAGCAGTAGCACTGATTTGGGGTGCCAGTTTCAGGGGCCTTCAATCTGAAACGCAGGTGTGGTTTGATTTCCAGAATAGTTTGCACTCAGAGTACTGTAGTCAGTGCCAAGGCAAAGACTTAAGACAGTTGAGCAAATCTGACCACAGTCTCAAGGGAACAAGCACTGGTAATCGCACGGGAAAGGATCTTTCCAAGCGTCTTGCTCAGCGCTCTTTAGGGACATTGGGGTACCTGCAGGGCTGTAGGTTCCTTCTCTGAAGTGGTGTCCAGCTGCCATGACTGAGGCTCTTTCTGTTTCCTAACTTCCGTCAGCGTTTATTGTTCAGTTTTGATGGTCAGTGAAGCAGTGATCTGACAGACCAGAGTCTCCTTCCTTTCATAACAACAGCGTCTCTCTAGAGCGGGCCCTGAGCTGTTGGTTGTACAGCTGAGGGAGGAGACTTTATGACCGACATCAGATGTGAATCTCCCCTCTGTGTGTGTGTGTAATGTGCACACACGTACGGTGTGTGTGAGCAAGCATGAAGGCAAGAAATAATGGTCCACTTGGTGAATGTTTCATATGTAAATACCCTGTGATCTGTGCTGCATCCATATGCATGCCCCAGGTAAAGGCATAAACAAAAATCCTACTTGGCAGTTCTTGTGATTTTTCTGAAAGTGTCTTATGTAATAAAGATGATGATTTGAACCCTTCTTGTTAGTACAGAGCACCTTCAGTTGCTGCTGCTGACATTTACCGCTGTTTTGTTGATGATTTCCTCTGCTTCAACTCTGGTCGTGATTTTGTTTGGGAACAGTGTAAGTTGCAGTATCAAAAGATCCAAATTAAAATTAAACATTACATTTGGGAACTGGTCCTAATCAAAATCGGACAGCTAACCATTCGGTTCCGCAGCAACATTGGGGAAGGCCAGGATTGATGCTGCTGAACTTCTTTGAAAGATGAAAATCAAGAGATAAAGGCTGGGAGGGGTGAGGGAAAAGGGAAAACTTTTACCTCTGCCCTCCTGCCAGCACAACTTCTACATTTCCATTATGAAGCCACCAAATTAATGGGCTTTAGGACACCAAGAGTCCCACCTCTGAGATGAGCTACTTGCTGTGATGCCCATGGCTTTTTCCCTGTATGTCTCCTATCAAACATGTTTCTTACAGGATATGTTCTAACCAATCACTTGGCCTGTGTCTCCAGCTCACACCTTCCCTTGAACCAGCAAGCCAGTGGTTATGCTTCTCCGCTCATTTTTCATATAGCCTACTTTTTAGTCCTTCATTATATTATCTGCTTAAAGCCATAACTTCTGAGTTGGAGGGCTTTTTCTTTTCTTTTTCTCCCCTTTTCTTTTTTCCCTCCACTCCTCGTGCCTAGTACACACTTGGCACAAATAAGAGCAGTGAGGAGGCCAATGCATGACCCACGTGTCTGTCTCTTTTTGCCAGGATAAAACCTCAGTCGCAAACCTGGAAATATTTCTCAGATTGTTTTTCCCATACCACCCACATCTTTTTTCCACAAGAGGAAGCTGCTTATGTTGAATGCTGTGGGAACCTAATTGTTACTTTATCGCACAGTGAGGGGAAAAAAAGTGCTAATTAAACAACATGCTTTTCTGAAACCAGATGATACTTTCATTTTCTAGAAAGAGGAAGCTTAATGTAAAATCCCTTCGTCTCAGCCTGGTGAAACCAGATGAGTTGCCAAGAAGTTTTCTAATTTCATTTGCATAAGCCTTTTTCTAGCTACTTTGAAGAAAGTTCAAAGCTGTTTGGTTATTTGCCACTCAGCAGCAGGAATGCTAGCTTTTCATTTCCTCTGTGTTTGAGTACCAGTAGGGGTAAAACTGTTCATCTGCACATGATAATGCCGTTCCCTTATTTGGATCTTCCCTTTTTAAATGGAGGGCCCAGATTGATGCAGGAGTCTGAAGGCTGAGTTTGGCTCCAGAGGAGTCAAAATGGGCTGATTTACCAACTTCTTTAGGATGGTGGAACGCAGAGATTGTTCATCAGCGCAGAGCAGTGTTTCAGCAGTTTGGAACAGGTGATGATGGATGTTCTTCTAAACATAACAATTTGAACAATGTGCCTGAAACTTCATCTTAGCTATGTCAGTAGCCCAGATTCTTCTTTTCTGTGCCTTTTGTTCCTCTTACCCTGTAAGATCTGGTTCCTTGCAAGGCAGAGACCTGTTTCTTCCTCGGATCTGCTGGCTGAATGTCACATTCATCTTTTCACAGTTAGTCTCCCCTGGGCTTTGCGGCATCTAGGGACTGCTACTCACCTAACTGCAACTAATGAAGCAGTTGTTATGCTCACAGGAAAAAAAACAGGAATGTGCCAGGACTTTCAGAGGTGGTTTTTATTGGGAAAAACCTGGTCCTATCCCAAGCTGAGATGATGTGCAGCCCTGCTGCGTCGCTCTGTTCCTTACAAAGGAGATGAGAATAAGGAGAGTGATTTTGAAGAAGAGTTGGGATCATCAGTACTACACAGGTATCAACAACCAGCTTTGTGCAGGCGTAAGACTACAGAGAGTCATGGGAACTCTTAATCTGCACAACAAGCAGGTGTCTTCGATGGTCTGCTTAGCTTAAGCAAAAGAGAAAATTACTCTTCAAACAGGTTGATCAGAATGCAGTGGCATCCCACGTGGGGGCTTTTTTAGTTTAGAAATAAAATGGGGAAGCCCATTTGACTGGATAAGTATATACAAACTGGATTATAATGTCATTTAGCTAATCCACATTAGTTTAGGGAAATGAAACCACATCTTTTTTTAGTTTCTCAAACATCCCTGCATTGATGTGTCCTCCGCTTTAGCTCTCTACTCATCTCTGTATGCGTTCTCTTTGCTTTGCTCTCACTGCACAGAGTCTCTCTAGCTGGGATCTGTTTGGCGGGTGGCTCTACAGTACAAGTTTATTCTCCTCTCCTTTTATTCTGCCTCTTCTAACAACAAAGCAGAAAACCAGAATTGCTCGTTACAGGACAGGCTCCTCACTAGTGATTAATCTGAGACCAGTCATCACAAATGGTTGCAATGTGTGTGTTTGTGGTTGGTCAGGGCTGCTGCTTGAGTATTTTACCTGTGCTTTTTTTCACTGGAGATACCTGACTGAAGATACTGAGGCCATCAGCAGACTCCGAAGCCCTAAACCCATAGGAGAAACAAAGGTTCCACTCCTTTACGGCTACTGATCAAGCCTGCTATTTAGGAGCATTAGCAAGCTGGTACCCTCTTATGCAGTCTGACCATGCAGAAGGACAGAAGCTCCTTCTGTACCCTTTGGCTGATGTGTACCATGTTTTATTTATAGTCTGGGACATCTAAGCAGTGTTAATTTTTCATGCACTCCTGTTTTCTCTGTTAGGTTATGGAAGATCTTTTCAAGACAGCGACAAGCACTGTGCTCTCCAAGTGTCCTCAGGATGTTGAGCTTTTTCATAAATACATAGCTCCTGCCCAGAAGGTAATAAATACGACAGTAAAGAGCTGCAATCCTGTTATGCGTTTTGGGGGCTCTTGGCTATAGGGAGGCTTAATTTTTTTTTATTTATTTTTTATTTTTTTTACTGTGTTGCCCTTTGTTAACAAACTGTGAAGAGCTAAAAGTCAGCCTGAGCTGAAGTGATTGTTCGGGCCAACAGAGAGAGAACACACAACTGGTAGCAAGTGTGGTAGAACTGTAGCTGTCACATCATCTAGTAGCCTCAGAATCATCAGCTCCAATAATCGGGTACCCTTTTAGCACTGAACGGTTGTGAGTGGATTTTGACCCATATCTAGATCACAATGTAGACCGAGAAATTAAAACTTCAAGGGAAGTAGCTATTCTGAGTTTCCTCTGGGCCCCTAAACCCTTAAGANTCTGAGTTTCCTCTGGGCCCCTAAACCCTTAAGAGTAGCTTTACATTTTTATTTTTTCTTCTTTTGACCAAGGACAGGTTGGAACAAATGCTGAAGAACAAATTTGTGACGTAAGTACTTCTATTTCAAAACCATCTGGAAGAGGGCTTTTGGGGAAATAGTTCCTATGTTGTATATGTTCTTTTTCTTTCCCAACGCAATGTCTTCTGGGTTAGCATAATGTCTCCAAAAGAGCATGAATTGCAGTTCCCTTTGTACTGTTTGACAGTTGCCCTTTCATCTCCGCATGAGACTGGCATTGGAATTTGCTGGCCTTTGGCTTTTGCATCCCTGGACAAGATCTTCTTTCTATAAGGGTATCCTCCTTCCAGCACGTACCTGTGCAGTGGTTTGCTCACTGTCTTGCTTGGTTTTGGCTTTGGTACTCTGCCTTCCTTACACTTCCACTGCAATGGCTCTCTTTTTATGAAACCATTTTTTGGTATTTAAAAATCCCAATTGGTTTTCTATTCCTGATTGCTTGTGCAACTCCTTTTCCCAGTTCTCTCTGTGCTAAAGAACTGAAGGGTTTTGGGTTCCCTCCTTGACTCCCAAGAATACCTCTTCTTCCCTATTTCTTCAAATAGTGGGGCTCTCCATTCATCCCACAGAACGTTGTAGGGCTGCTCAGCCCAGCACTGGTTTTCTTGTTAGGCAGCTACAGCCATGCTTGGGCAACAGGATCATTCAAGATAAGTTCTCCCTGTGCCTCGTGCCTGCACAGACACCATGGGAGGCCTCAGTGAAGTCACTCTCTCCCTATATCAGTCCTCCTCTCTTTGGACCTAACTGATATTCCTGAAGGGACAGAGTTGCACTCAGCTTTTCTCCGGGTCCAAGGAAAAAGAAAGCGAGTCAGCCCATCTCTCTCTCCTTCTCTGCCTGTCTCTTCAACTGCTGGCAGATCTGGGGCGTTCCTGGCTTACATCACTTACATACATTAAACCTGTGGCAGTGATATACCTCATTTGGACTATGGCTTCACATAACGCAAACACATGAAGCAATATATTCCTTCCTGAGGTATTTCCTCCAAAAGCCTTCCCGGTAGTAGTGAAACCTTGTAGCTGGGTGCATAGAGCTCATGCTCTTTAGGGTATTTAGTTTATAATTGGATTTAGCCAATGATACAGGAGTTTAAATTACTGGGATCAAGTTATTCTTTCTCGCTGTCCGCAACGTTTGCTTGGTATGTGGAAAACTTGTCAGCAAAAGTATCTTCCATTGAGTCTTGATTTTCAGTTACCAAACCTGCAGCATCTTTCACTGCACTTTTTGTTTGCTCTGCCATGATGCCGTTATTTTGTACTACTGGAATCACAGAATGGCAGGGGTTGGAAGGGACCTCTAGAGATC
>RSEF01000001.1:218595634-218610054 GCA_003993805.1 Himantopus leucocephalus | reverse complement strand
AAGTTGAATAAGACTGGACCCGGTACTGAGCCCTGGGGAACACCACTGGTTACAAGCCTCCAACTCCAGGAAGTAGGTGGAGAATCTGCTCTCAGATCTGTCAGAGGAGTAGAGAAACATTGGTGCAAATAAATCTCACAGTTTTTGCAAATTAAAATGAGAATGTTTGAGCTACAAACCCTTTACTCTTTGGGCTGTTGTTTTTGCCTAACACCATCCTGAACGGTAGAGCTATGTTGTTGGAGCTATGCCGATGAGGGCACATTGTTTTCTTAAAAAAAAAAAAAAAAGAAAAAACCAAATACAACCAAACCACAAATTCATATGAAGCAATTCTCTGTAGAGCTCACTTCTGACTGAAATGCAATATTGCAATAATACAACAAGTGTCTTGAGAGCTTAGCACTTCCTGCCCTGCATGGAGCTGAAGCACAGGAAGACACAGGGTTCTTGCCATATAAAATGGGTTTTGGGTTCTTTCCAAAGAAGCATTGCTGGGAAGTCTGACATAACAGCACAAGTTGGCATGGTGGTGGGGAAGTGCCTCCTTAATTTTCCAGTGCGGCACTAAGCCAGTAAACTTTCTTGTTATTCCTTTCATAGTTATCTTAAAGACTTTTTTTTTTTTTCCTCTTGCAGAATTTCCTACAATGAAGCAGTGGAAATTTTGAAGCAAGCTTCTCAAACTTTCACTTTCAAGCCAGAGGTAGGTAGTTGCCTGGTGGCTTGTTCCTATGCCAGTTCATGTGCACAGCCAGCCTGAACTTTGTAGATCTCCTTTCTCTCCTGATACCAAAAGAGTTGTTAATTTGCACGGATCATCTGCCTCCTGGGGTGCTTACTCAGTTGTAACCCAGGTATAACTTTTGCCCTTTGGGGTTGAAATGGGAGCTATGGAAGGAGTGAGATCTGTAGCAGAAGAAGCTGTTGAAGGACCACGGCTTTAGCAAAGGCGCTTCTCTGTCCTGTATGTGAGTAGTGCAGAGTGTGTTGTGGATTCAGTAGCAATCATCTAAGGAGAGTTGCTGCAATAGTCCTCAAACAAAGGAATGATAATTACGATAGCATCAAAACTTTGACAAGGACTAACAAGCCAAAACCATGTCAAAATACCATGTAATCTAGATGTAGGTAAAGGGAATCCATTGTCTTTCCAAAGCATACGTGTTGACTGGGAAAAAGAATCACATGCTAGTCTTTCTAACACTGTTAGATTATGGCTTCCTAAAAATCATATTTTGCCCAATTTCAAACATACACACACCAGTTGGGAGAGCATTCGTGGTGGTGCTCATCTCACGTCTGTACTGATTAATCTTTATCTCGTTCTGATGCTTTGAGGAAAATAACTCTCTGGCTGAAGCCACCTTCAGCTGTCTCATCTCTGTCTACAAGCGGGTGTAGAACCTCACATCCTCTATCTGTACTACCTTGATCTCAGACAGCAAACTCAGAATATTTTCAGATGAGGAGAGTCTGCAGAATATCTGTGCCCCTCTTCCCCTTCCACTCCCCCAATATTCTTTGCACACCCTATAATGGACCAGAGGTCTCTAGTCAAAAGCCACAAAATGTATAACATCGCTGGGAGCAAGGAGAAGTGAAGGACATTGCAAATTTCCAACGCTTCTGATAACAAAGAAGTGGTTAATAGGATGCTGGGTTTTCTTAAGTGAGAATTAATGTAGCATGTAACAGGACACAGCAGGGAAGAGAGCGGTCAGCCTAGCAAAGCTGCTTTCTGTATACCGAAGGTGATACTGGAATAGGGCTGGTTTGCTGGGTTGAGGAAGCTGACTTTGGATAGGTGCCTATTTCCCTTAAGCTATGCAGAGTGTGGTTTTGGGTTTGGTTTCTTTTGTTTGTTTGCCTTTTTTTTCTGATTTGATACCAGATGCTCGGGCTTGATGCAGGGGTGCTCTGGCCCTGTTCTGTGAAAGTTAAACCATATTATGTTCATTGCTTTGCTCTGCCTTAAAACTCGTGAAACTCTGTCTGCTTAGCAAATTTTCCCAGTGGCCTGTGTGAGAAGTTGCTGTGCTTGGTTTCATGTTATTCAAAGCTGCACGTCGCTCCTACGCAGGGATTTTGCTGTGTCTCTTGCCGCAGGCAAGATGCACCAAAGCAGGATCCCAGGTCCCTTTTGCTGTCTTTACAGTGGGGCTGTGACCTCCAAACAGAACATGAAAAGTACCTGGTGAAGCACTGTGGTGACGTTCCCGTGTTTGTGATTAACTACCCATATGACCTCAAACCTTTCTACATGCGGGACAATGAAGATGGACCTCAACACACAGTGAGTCCATAGGTCACGCTTCCACCTCTTTTTTGGCAAGGGTATGTGTCTTAGTCTACTCAGAGAGAGACAGATGAGGATAGTTTTCTGCTGGGCCTCTGGTCCAGAAGTCCAAGATAAAACATGACCATCATGTGATCCTGTTCGGTCATTTTCCAGTTGTAGAAATAATCCCCAAAGCAGGAACAACAGGAGGAGGATTCAGGAGTTGGGTAGTGTTAAGTTTTTGCTTAAGTCCTTTAAGACAGATTTGCCATAGTTTATTCCTTTTCCTGGTAGACTTCTGTAGTACTGGGTGGAATACCTACAATTGCATGGCTCTAAGCAGCCTGTGATTCTCTTGTCATCCAAATCTACCATCTGTGTAATCCTCAAGTAGCAGATGGACACAAAACATAAACCCTTCCTCCACAAGTCTCATGCTTTGAAGGCGTGAATTCCCAATTGAACTGAGACAACCTGAAGGGTTGCTTCTACTACGAAGAGCTACTACCCCACCATGCGCCACTGCCACTTCATAGTTCAGCTGTGGGATAAGAGAAGTAGCTCTACAAAACAAAACAGAGAAGAAAACCAACCCAAACCTAACAGCATAGGTGATAACACTCAACCCGAACACTTGGATCAGCACATCAGTGCTGTTGATCCACTGGTATCATTACCACTAGAGCTGGCTCAAGGAATGGGGGCAGACAGGGTAAACACAAGTTACAAGCATCAGAGCAGCTTAAACTCTAAGGGAATCAGGGCTTCAGGAAGTTGCCCGTGTGCCTTTGCTTCCTTGTGAGCTGCTCTTGGGCTCTTTATACCCTGCACAGGCTTGCCTACATGCACAGGTTGTCACCAGAGTAACCTGGTGGGATTCAGTTCACACCACCTGATGTAGGAGTGCTCAGTCTGGAACATCACTGCGCTTGTTTAAGTCTTCTGTAGGCTTACTGACTTTTATCATTGTAAGGTTCCCTCCCAGCCATCTCCTGTCAACAAGGGACTTTTCAAGCATTTGCAAATACTTACCGAAGTGTCCTGGTCTCAGTAAAAGAATTACAGTAGCTTTTTACAAACAGCCATCCAGTGTCAACTGAACTACTGCTGTAGACTGTATAGCTACATGGCATGACTTATGTTAGGTTTTCTTTTAAGGTTGCAGCTGTTGATCTCCTCGTACCAGGAATAGGGGAGTTGTGTGGAGGCAGCTTGAGAGAGGAGCGTCTGCCCTTCCTCGAATCACGCTTACAGAGGTACGGAAAACCCACAGGTGCCAGGAGACTAGCCTGACCAAGAGAGTGTTTCAGCAGCTGTCAGTGGTTGGCAAGACAGAGAAGTGGAAGGGCAACCAATGCTATTTTAAAAAAGCCTATTTTTGTCTTTGAGATATCTATTTATCTGAGTAGGTGATCATGAACCGGTGAAGAAATTCTTGTGCTTCTGTTGTAGGTATTCAAGCTGCCTCTCTGACTTAGCTCATCAGAGAAGAAGAGTTTATTTTATGCTAGGAGACCCGGGCAGCAGAATGCCTCAGCTCTGCTGAGACTGTCTGGAACAGGGTCTGATATGAGGCACTGCATCCTTGAGCCTTTTCTTCGCAGCTTGTGTGGCTGAGAGGGTATTGCGAAGGTGGAAGTTGTCACGTAGACAGAGCTTAGATAGATGTGTTTGTCATCACATTGTGTAACTGAGGAACTGCAGTTTTGGTCAGAAGCTTTGCTGGCTGGGATGCAGCTGGCCTCAGTGGCATCATTTCAGAGAATATGGTTCACTGGAAGTGCCTGGGACCTGTACTGTGTCGTATGGGCTCTTTCCTTAATGCTTTGTTCTGGATCATGTGACTTTGAGTAATTTTAGGCTAAATTCAGTGTCAGAATGTCAAAGCTACTGTTTAGTTAACAATAATTGACATTATAGATGGGGTAATTCTCCATAGACAATTACTCCCTGGATCCTGTCTGATTGTTCAAAAGAACCTTTCATAACTCAGATGAGTCTCTTTGGGCCAGTCATACACTTGTGCAAAGCAATTTGGGAGGAGGATTAATCCCAGAGTAACACCATTTGCACATTGGGAATGAATTTGTTGCTTAAATCAGCCACATGCTTGCAGAGATATATCTACTCAGTGGAGAAAAGCAAAATCCGTTTCAGCATAATGAATCCAAAAGGCGCAGGGCAATTAAAATCGCCAGAACATTGGTTCTCAATTTGTGGTGTAGGATGATATTATTCCCTGTGCTTCCTGCTACTCTCTCTGCGAACTCTCCCGAAGCAGGCATCCTTCAGCTGAAGCAAAGTACAACGTTGCCTGCTGCACTGTTTCACTTGAAATTTTTGCCAGTAAGATCTAGAGTCCACAGCCCTCAAGGTGTGGGGCTGGAAGAGGCGTCTGCGTGGAGGTTGAAAACAGGCTTTCTTGTTTGTCAGGAAAGTCGCAGGAAGTATTTCAGGCTACAAACGGGGTGTGTCTTCTGTGACCTTAAAGTACAGCTCTGCATTGAAGATGACCTAGAAAAATAACACCTCTTTTCACATGTTTTTCTCAGTTTTGAGTACTCAGGATCCGATCTGCTGAGCCCAAATACTTTGTTAAGGCTTTTGAATTCTACTTCCTGCAGACCCAGCGTAACTAAGAGAGATAAAGAATGGGATTCTTGTCTCCTTATACACACTTCATACAATAGCTCTCCAAGTCCCAGCCAGGGACAGCTGCAACGCACTGAGGATGAGAGAAGTGGTGTCTCTTTGCCTACAGCGTTTTCTGTTCGTGTTCAGAGAAATGGAAATAAAAACATCAACTTTGCTCTAGTTCTGCCAGGGCAGGAAAAGGAGAGAGGGTGCACTGGTGGCAATTAGAAAAACGTGTATTTTATTTAGTAGTTTTACAGAAGTTGACACACATTAATAAAGCTATGGGAGTTCAGGGGTTTTATGCGCTGCGGAAGGGGAACTACGTAGCCACACACGTGAAGAGATTTTGACTTAGTCATAAATGAGGTTGGCTGCATGTCGTTGGAGAGTACAGGCCTGAATATTAAATTTACAAACATTCACAAGTTGAGTTTACTGATACGCTTAAAGTTAAGAATACACACAAGTCTTTGCATGATCAACCCTGTATGTTGACAAAACAAACTTTGCGTTTTAAGAAGCATGTTGGGAATCTGTTCAAGATTGTCTACTGATTACCAGAACTGACAGCCGCTGATCGTCTTCCCTTAATTTCCTGCCTTTCCTTTTTGGACTGAATTTAGTCATCAGACCTACCCTTTTCTTGTAGCATTGTCTTCCAGGCAAGTGCTGCTTGTGCAGATCTCCTCTGTTCCTTTACTTACAAGGATTTTTCTTTTTGTTCCACAGATTAGGACTCGTGGATGCCTACCAATGGTAAGACACTGTCTTGGTCTGCAAGCTCTATTTCTTCTTTTGAGACTCTTTAAACAACTTTTTCTTTTTCTTTTGATTCTATTCTTGAGGGAACGTTTCTTGGCCCAGTTACCCTGTCATCACTGCCAGTCTAAATGGACCAGCCAGTTCATTAGAACAATGTTTAATCTAATGCTACTTAGTTTATCGTTCCAATTTGTAAACTCACAGCACGGGTCATTCCTTTCAGGCTTGTATGAAGTGGATTAATTTACAACCTATCAATGAGTTTTGATATTAAATCATTAAGCTGTGTTCCATGTTGAATAGATTTTGACCGCCATCGTGTGAGATAAACCGGTTAACGGAACCACAAGCAATTTGTGACCTTTAACAGCTCTATGAATAACTCCCTTTGCAATTGACAGGGAAATTGGGTTGAAAAATCTTCCCTAACAAAGCAGTTGAAGCAATTAAAACTGTCCTGCTAAGGAGACAGAACAACCTTTGAATTAATGGTTTAGCCTATTAAAACGACAGAAGGATCTTAGTGTTCCTCTTGACAAGTGTTTCTTGGTATGTACTTTGTCATATCTACTGAAAGGGTGATAGTGCAGAGAATTTTAAATTTAGAAGAGTATATTCAAATACTCTGCAGTATTTGGAATGATCATTAGGGAGTCTGCCTTGAAAAAAAGCAGAGTAAGCGTAGGATTCTTCACTGTCCTCTTCCTACAAAACAAAATCACTTAGGAACAGCCCAGTGCATGGCAGACCTTTGCATCATCCATTTTCAAACGGTGAATAAAATGTCTTCCTTTATTGTTTGTGTTTATGGGCCACAATACACCATATCACTTCATCTGGGGGAAGGATTATCCTGACCAAGGGTGCTCAGTTGTGTGGTCAGATGCTGAGATACAGCCTGAGGAAGTCTGGTGTTCAGTGGCAGAGCCTTCCAGCGCTACTAAGGTAGTAGTATAATTACTAAGCCTTGCCTCGTGCGTCCCTCAAGAGAGAAGATTAAGACGTTGCCCATAATCCATTTGCATTTTCATGTGAATACGTAGCGATCCCATTCTGGAAATTCTTTTCTCCTGTGATCTTGTTTTGGAGACTCTTTCCTCCCCTGTTTCCTCCACTCCATCACAGATGATGTAACTTCGCAGAGGAGTTTAAAACTGTTGTTACCCCCTGCCGTAGCAGGGTCTGGTGTCCTAGGAAGGTGCAGGATAGGAATAATCCTGGATGTTTCTGGACTACAGTCCAGGATCTGCCAGAAAACAGGTAGGTGGTTTGCCAGCATCCATCTTTTCAGCAGAGGTGGCAGGAGAGACTGAAATTAATCCCCTCCAATTTAGTGATTGAATTTAGTCTCCAAAGCTGGCTCACAAACTCCTTGAAGAACAGTTGAGTCATTCCTTTTTAAATATAATATTTGCTGACTTTAGAATGGGCAGCTGTATGAGATGTGGTCCCTCTTGAATTCACTTATATATCGCCATATCTCTGTTTCTACCTGTTTTCTTCTCACACTAAGCGTGAGGATACTGTGGGAGCTCGCTACCTCTAGGACAGCTTGTCTGCAGGAGAATCATGGGGCAAAGACGCAACTGGTGATCTGAAATACTGTTGTGCTTTTGCCCATTCCTACCTTTTTAGAAAGCTTTAAAAAAAAAAGTAGATAAAGGGACACGGTTAAAGTCCTCTGAGTCTTCTTCAGTTCACTACATCTTTCCTGTTGTGCAGGTTTCTTTCCGTAAAGAATAAGAGTTGCAAAAGTATTTGGCTTGATTTTGCAGAGTCATTTTATCTTATTTTCACACTCCTTCCTTTGAACTGTAGATAGAAAGGAGCTCAGTGCTGTAGATGCTGATCTTGGCGAGACTTGGATCGGTCTGTGGAAGCGAGGTGGGAAAGTTGGGTGATCAGAATTTACTCTGGGAAGTCGCTTGTTTTCTCTGTGACCAGGGAGTACTGAGTATATTACCTTGTAAACAGGAGTCCTGATCCTGTTTGCAGCCTCCAGGTCCCAGCTTAGCACAGGCAATAACAAAGCAGGTACTTTGTAATTAACCTGTCGCCACTACCATCAGCTTGAGCAGTGTGCTGGTTTTGGCTGGGGTAGAGTTAATGCTGGGGTAGAGTTAATTTTCTTCATAGTAGCTCGTATGAGACTATGTTTTGGATTTGTGCTGGAAACAGTGTCGATCACACAGGGGTGTTTTCCTTATTGCTGAGCAGCGCTTACACAGAGTCAAGGCCTTTACTGCTCCTCACACCGCCCCACCAGCAGACCCAGCCGGGACAGCTGACCCCAGCTGACCAAAGGGCTATTGCATGCCATATGACAGCATGCTCAGTATATAAAGCCAGGGGAAGAAAAAGGAACCGGGGGGACATTCGGAGTGATGGCATTTGTCTTCCTAAGTAACCGTTAGGTGTGATGGAGCCCTGCTTTCCTGGAGATGGCTGAACACCTCCTGCCGATGGGAAGTAGTGCATGAATTCCTTGTTTTGCTTTGCTTGTGTGCACGGCTTTTGCTTTACCTATTAAAACTGTCCTTATCTCAACCCACGAGTTTGCTCACTTTTACTCTGCTGATTCTCTCCCCCATCCCACTGCGGGGGAGCGGACGAGCGGCTGCGTGGTGCTTAGTTGCCAGCTGGGGTTAAACCGCGACAAGCAGCAATTCAGATAGTATTCTACACATAAGGCACTCGTTTTCTCACTCTGATTATCATCGTGCACATCAGTGGAGAAGATGGCCTCATACTGAGCCCTTTACCATCCAGGTACCTTTCTGATCTTCTGCTGTAACACTGGTGAAAGTACACAGTGGCACAGCAGGTGTTATCTGCTGTCTTAGAATGGACGCTACTGTGTTGTCTTGGCCTTGCTCCTGCTCTAGATGGAGAAGATTGAGCTGTGTTGGGCTCTTTAACTTCTAATTTTCTTTGAAGCTTGAATGCTGAAGTGTTCTGTTGGGTCCCTGTGTGGCAAGGTAGAGAGGAGGAGTTGGACTTGAGGAACAGCAGTGCTGGTGAGCCACTTGCAATCCACGGCCAGTGACGGTATTTGTGTCATCCTTTAACATCCTTCAGAGCCCAGCGAAAACAGGTAGCCCATCACCGTCCTTGGCAGGTGCCTGGTCCTGTTACTCCTGCTTTGGGGAGAAACCGGAGTGGTGTGCTGGGCCATACAGAGGCAGGCAGAAAGTCGATGCTAAAGGCAGCCAAAACGTACCCAAATCCCACTTGTGTCAATGGGAATGATTTAGATTGATCTCCTTGAATGCTTTTTTTGTGGATTCCCGAAAAGTTGTAGCAGAGCAGAAGCTGTCTGAAACCAAAGACAGCATTTTACCCAGCATCAGAACCTGGCGATACTTTGCATGTTCAACGTTCAACAAAATGGTCTTTCAAATGTCATTTCACTAGTAGTTTTTCATTACCCTCATTTTTTTCCTTTTTTTCAGCTTCATAGACTGCAATATCTTTATTCTTTCAGCCTTACTTTTTTCAAACTAGCTGCGGAGGCTTCAGTGTAACAAGAGGGTTACATAAAAGATCAAGATTGTATTTGTTTTGAAAGGAGACTGAAAAGAATACATTCTGCTTATGAATGGTCACTGAGAGAGCGCTGATCTTCATAGTGCCTTGCTGTGCAGCACAGGAGCTCGTGATGATGATAAAAGGGTATAGATTTTTAAAAGGGTAAAAGGAAATGCTTTTCTAACTTGGCACATAACAAGCTCCTGGAATTCATTGCCAGGGGATGCAGCACATATTTTAGTAAGATTCAAATCTCTGAAGGAGTTCTCCAGGTCCAGAACGTGAACTCTGGGGCTAGCTGGGGTCGCAGAAACTTATTTCCCCAATGGAATAATGTTGCACAGTCCCCCAATTGCCAATGGAGGGCTCAGCTCTCCTCTTAATTATGAGCTACTAGGAGAAATAGCTAGACTAGTCCATGACTGGTTTTGAGCTGAGAAACATCCAAGGTCTGGAGACTATTGAATGAAGGAAAACCTCAGGGAGCATTTTCCAGCATAAAGGGAATTTTCTCTTCATCTGCAGGCAGTTACTTTTTCTTTCATCTGGGAAGAATGGAAAATTTCTCAATTCCTTTGCTGCTTCTAAGCACGGTCATCAGAAAGGATTCACAGGCTTGATCCTCAGCACGTTTTATTCAATGGACTTTTTCCATTAACTTTAATGGGTTTTGTTTCGCTCCTTGTGCCAAAATGGCTTCTCAAAGTGCTTTGAGATCTACAGATGAAAGCCCTGGATAAGCAAGGGTAGAATTTATTATTATTGTTCATCTGGAAGAAGCAGAGTTATTTCATCTCCTTACAATGACTTTAAACTCTGTTGCCAGCAAAAGGGGAGAAAAGATGCTCGCCTTGGTCTCAGCTGTCTTTGCACAGGCTGAGATATGCTTATGGATGTCATCAGAAATGTTTTTATATTACTAGTTGTAGCTAGAGCTGTCACCGTCTGGTTTGCCAGTTCTACTCGAACTGCTGAGCTGGTACAGGTTGATCTGCCATGGGCAGCACCCACATCCCTCACATTCACAAGATCTTCCCTATTTCACAAGTCCCCACCCTCAGCATCAGATCTGCCCATCATCTTCTTTGCAAACCCTTGAAAAGCTCTAAAGTGGCACTCCCCGGGGGCAATTCCCAGTGTATTAATGGAAACTCACGTTCTTCTTAATGTAGTCTGTATGGAGTGGATGGGGATGAAGACCGCCATGCTGTTGCACAGCCTGCGTGTTCGTATCCTAAGCATAATCTTCATCCCAAGGTGTGGGGCGGATGCAGCTGAGCCTGAGCAAGCCAAGCTAACACCCAGCAGCGCAGATAGAAAGCATGGGGGTCCCAGGGGTCAGGAAAAGTTTGTCCCGCTCTCAAGCCTGCTGTTCAACTCACAGTATAGGCGAAACTGCACTTTCTGTGTCAGTGGCAGTAGGAAGAGGTCAGAAGTTCTGTGATTCTATGAAGTTCTGCTTCTGGTTTTACCACTTGGGCAGTGGAATGGAGGGGAAAAAACACTGGGGAAAACCCCCTGAAGATTGGGTTGAGTGTAGTAAATGGCTTCCCGAATTTTAACTCCTGTTAATGAACTGCAAGGAAAAATAGTATTTCATGGTATAAAAGGCACACTGTCAAACTGAGTCTGCCGGGGAGATCTCTTGCGGCTGTAGAATTTGTTGGAGAATATTTCTGGTTTGCAAGGAGAGGTGATCAGTGGCATTACTTTGGCTTCACTCTGTTAAAATGTAGTCTGCAAGCCAACAAAATTCTGAGGCACATGGAACTTCAAGCAAGTACACTTATATATATTTAAGCAAGTACACTTAAATATATATATAATGTATATTCTACATATAAAATATATACATAAACATACATAAATACATATACATACACACTATAAAGTACACTTTTCTTTCTTTAACAGTAGTTAAAATTTGGGAAGCCGTTTACTATAATCAATCCAATCTTAAATTTTTTTCACCGTGCTTTTTCCCCTCCACTCAACTGCCTAAGTAGTAAAACATAAATATATATTTATATTTAAGTGTACTTGATTTTTTTTTTAAAAACTGGAATGATAAAATATTCACACACAAAGATTAGAAGCATGTAATACATCTGGAGTCACTCAATCCCTTACTAGTGCGTTCATACAAAGAACAGTAACTTTGTGGCCTCAGCAAGCTCAGAAGTGGCCTCGTAAATCAATAGAACCACTGAGATGTTTTTCACTCCTATTAAAATAAAACTGTCGGTGACAATTTATAGCTGTAAATATAATTCCTGTGTATCACATCAGCTACAGTCCAGCTGGGAAATGGGCAACTCTAAAGAAGACCCATCATAACCTTGTTGACACCCATATATTTGGAATATCTGCTTCCAAACATTTTCTCAGTTTTCTCTGCACAACAGGTTCTGTTCTCCCAAATGAAATGTCTTGTTCCAGATCTCATTTCTGTCCAAGATTTTTTGCTGACTTGACTGTGGAAATAAATGAATCGGTCTTTAAGAGTGATTGGGGGGAAAAAAAAAGGTAACAAAAAGCCAGCATAATTACCTTAAAAGGAAANAAAAAAAAAAAAAAAACAAAACTGGTGGGATATTCAGCAGACAGCAAGACCTATTTAGGCTTCTGAAGAAATTACTGGAAATGAAATTACGTAGTCTATTGAAAAGAATACAGAAAATGAAAGCATTTATTGTAATGCAGATTTCAGCACCAGCATGGCAAAGGCGAAACGCACCCAAGCGGGCAACTCCCATCTCCAACAGCGGACATGTGTTGTGATTCTGTAGGAACCTGAGTTTGTGCCTCTGCTAGGAATATTTTAGATACTACAATTTACAAAGATGCTGTCAATATGAGCAGAGCTATGATGTTAACGCTGTTCTTCGTACCCAGATGAGTTCTCGCTCCTAAACAAAACAGGCGTATTGGCAAAGCGTAGCTATGCTGGTTTTAAATGCGTTCACACTTGGGCTTTCTGCTAAAACAGCTTTGCCTGTTGGGGAGCAGCACCTCTTCACACCCCTGACCAACGCCAGCTGTGTTGGCAGAAATCCACAGTGGTTAGGGTCAAAGGGAAGTAATTAAGATGGAAAGCAAAACCCTAGATAAAAAGCTCTCTGTAATTCCATCAGCATAACCGTGCTGCAAATGTAACTGTCTGTTTAAATTACAGGTATCTAGACCTCCGAAAATTCGGCTCAGTTCCTCATGGAGGCTTCGGAATGGGGTTTGAACGCTACCTGCAGTACATCTTGGGAGTTGACAATATCAAAGACGTTATTCCTTTCCCCAGGTTTTCTCACTCCTGTCTCTTGTAGCTCAGCCGTTGACTCACGTGGAGAAAACTGCTGGTGTGACGATATGTATATAACATATTAGGACGTTATTAAGTATGTTTTAGTAGGAAATCGAGCTAATTTTTCTATCAGTGAAACTCTTGGTAGATTTAATACTGGCTTATTGAAAATAATATATGTTCTGGTGAGATTGTGGAAGCACACTTGCAGTTAATTTGATAGCAGTTCATGTCTTCAGCGCGCTTCAGGAGTGTTAATAAATCCCACTTAACTTAAGGGTTAAGATTCTCGTGAGATTAGTACAAGCCATTGAAGTACTGAATAAATGTTGTTGGGAGGTAGTGGGGGTTTTAGGTGAAATATTAATAAGGAGGTGTGACCTAAAATGGACTGGGAGCCAGGACTGCTGTGGGGCTCTAATAAGCTTTAATTAAATGCCCGCACAGTGCTTTGAAGATTGAGTGTTATAAAATTGTGAAGTATTGTTATGGCTGTGATGAACTTGCTCTTACGAAATGGCTACTGTAAAGCCTGATTCTCCCCACCCTGAGTTAAAAGCGAATACTGTTTACCTTGGAAAAATCAGCCAAACCTAGCAAGGAGAGATGTCATATTGGAACCGCTGGAGTGAGTTAGGTGCATGATGTTGATTTTGTGAATCATCAATAAAGATGTACACTGGGTTGTTTTGTAACTCTGTATGGTTTCTTCTTCTGTTATAAAACCGTAGCACGCAGCATCATAGTGTTTCCTTCAGTGTCTTTGGTAGATGTTTCCTTTTTCTGTATACCCAAATTAGTTGCACAACTTCTGCAGGAGATAGCTGTTTTCTGTCTCCAAGAGAGGACATGTTCACAGCAGAGAGAAATACTCAGTAAGATGAGAGTTCATTCATCTCTCTGGAGCCAACTTGCAGTTTATTGGTGGTTTTTTTTTTTTCTTGTTGCTTTGCTTTTTTGTTGTTGTCACTAAGAAAATCTCTCACGTGCTCATCGGACCAAGCAGTTTTGTCTATATTTTGAAACAACAAGCATTGCATATGTATTAAGTAATTGCTTATCACTAAAGGATCTGAACTCCTTGCAGTCTTTAATGGGTTTACGCTTTCAGCTTCCTTGCCAGGTAAAGAAATATTCATTTCTGTTTTGAAGATGGGATTAAGGGCAGATCAAGTGACTTGCCCAAGGCAATTGGAAACCAGTGGTTTATTTGGGACTTGAAATGAGAGTTTCCAGCACCCTTCTTCCCTTCCAAATTATCGCAATCCAGCAAATGGTCATTTGCATAGTGCTTACTGCTCTGGAGCCCAAGACAGCTGCAGTATAAACAATATATATAAAGAGAAAAAGCAAGGTAACGGCCTCATTGCAAATGAACCCCCGTGTAAATTGCCACATACAACGTGAAGTGGCTGCAGAACAGCCCTGAAGACTTCTTTTCCAAGCAGATGAAAGAGATGGAAAAATAGTAATCAAATAGCATTGCGCTGTTAATATTGCAGGCACAGTTCTCTCTGGTAGGGCTGTATAATACTGCACCTGGAGTATCTAAAAATACATATTTATGTCATGTGGCACCTGCCATGTTTCAGTTTGGGCCACGGCTGCGACTCTTACGTGTTATGATCATGCAAACAACATCACCACAAGGTCATTGCTTTGGGGTGTTTGTTGCATGCACTGAGACATCCCCTGCGTATCAAGATTCTTTTCATATCTCCTTCATCTGCTTGATTAGGCAGGTGTTAACCGTGCATTTGCTGGTTTGCGTTTCCTGGTATAGCCTGAGTTGGTAAGTGGTTCCACAAAACGGTTCAAGCAGCTGCCTTCCCTTCAAAACCACTGAGAATCGTAGAATTGTAGAATGGTTTGGGTTGGAAGGGACCTGAAAGATCATCGAGTTCCAACCCCCCT
>RSEF01000001.1:218570946-218584763 GCA_003993805.1 Himantopus leucocephalus | reverse complement strand
TAACCCGCGTGCCCTCCCGAGGCATTGCATCGGCCAAGGTGGATGTGCCCATAGAGGTGAGGAGTCCAGGTCTTGTGTGGGGAGTGAAACCGCTGTATTTTCCCGGTGCTTTGGCTTTGCTAAGACAGCTTGAGTGAATCTTCAGCTGTCTGTCGTGCCTTCAGAGCTGGCCGATGGTCCTGGCAAAGTCCACGGTAGATTTAAAAGATTGATGGTGGCAAAGCCCAGGATGAACTTAAGAAAGACAAACAATACTTAAGGAAAGTGTAACAGGAAGCTGGCTTTGTTTCTCTTTGGAAGAGAGCAGAAGTGATACTGAAACCCTTTTTCTTTTTCCCTTTTTCTTTTAGCGAGTGTCAGATGCGAGAGGTGATGTCATAGTGTTTACCAGACCGAAGCACATAATTTATAGTAGTGACTCAAAGGCAGAGAAAAATATTATTTATTTGGATTACAGTAGCAGCTGAGGCGACTGGGATTGGGGCTCGATGCGCTGGGTGTTTGATGAGACCACGTCTGCACCGAAGGGTCTGGGCGGATGGGGAAACCGAGGCACGGAGCAAATCGGTGGTTTGGCTGCAGTTGTGTTCAGGGTCATTCCCACAGCTGGGAACTCAGCTCGGCTTTATCGCTTCTACCTGAGCCAGGGGTTTCCGAGCTGCTCGCAGGCTGCTGGGGATGTGTGACGCTACGGAAAGGGATTGCAACTCGTCCACAGAATTACGTAGTACTTCTAGCAGGGGTTTTGACGGCGAGAGTGCCAAGGTCATCTGGGGGCTCTCTGAGTTGATCCAAAGGATTTGGAAATCACTGCTTTTAATATAAACTGCCCTTCCTTTCACTGCTCCTATCAAGTCTTTAAAGTCACACTTCCCTATCATAACGCTGAGGTGGATCTTACAGCACCTAATAGTGGTGGCGAAGTGTATTTATCCCTGTCTCGGGAGACGGGAGAAATGAGGAAGAGAGACTTTGATTTACTGCCCGGGGAGCAGCAAGAGAGCTGAAGGAGGTTTCTGAACTGCTGTCGCTCCTGTTCTGCGCAGCCTCTCCTTCATCTCTCAGCCCTCCTCCGCGGGATGGACCCATCCTGCCGAGGATTTGGGCAAAAAGAGGTTAAGCCCAGGATCAACAATATGCAAATGCTTATTATCCCACACCGTCCTTTGGCTGGGTAATTTTATGGAATTTTAATTGCGGCACACCTAGGCATATCGTTTGGCCGAGAGGCGTCGTGTAAATACAGGTTGATGTGATTTCCTCATCCGGAGCTGCAAGCGGGAAGCCTGGCTCTGCCACCGGGGCTGTTGAGAGCGTGGCCCATGCCACCAGCTGGAGCATCTGGCTCCAGAGAGGCTCCCGAAGCTTCTGGGCATCCAGAAAGTCTCCTGGAGCATCCTGGACCTCTGCTATGGGTCACTGAGAAGCACCTCCAGCAGCGCTCCTTGCGTGGATGAATAAGCCAGGAGCAGACCTGCCCTCCAAAGTTTCAGTTGGTATCTCCACAGTCTAGCGATGGCTCCTGTAATTCTGTTCAAATAATGAAAATAGCTTGAGAAAGGATAAATCCTCATTCTTGTATGTACATCAGATGATGTCGGTGCCTTATCTCTGGTCCTTCCCCAGCACGCAGCGCTGCGGGCTCGAGAGGAGCCGAGCAGGGAAAGGCTGGGTTGGGTTTTTGTTCGCCTTTTCCAGTCTCTCATCCCAGCTGAGAAGCCATCGGTCTTAGAAATTACTCGTTTCCACCGTTGCACACTACCGTGTTAATAACCCACCGTGGCTGGATGCTTTCAGGCGAAAGCTTTCAGAGTTGCTGGCCTGGAGGCGCTGGTGCGAAGCGGTCCAGGTCTGACTCTCGCAGAGGGAGGGGTGGGTTTGCTCCTCCTTAGGCTTTTCCAGTCTGAATCTGGAGAAATTGGATGAGCACCTGGACACCTCGCTGCCAAGTGAAACCGGCTTTGTGGTCATCACAGGTTAAACCAGCAGCAAATTGGCGTGGAACCGGGGAGGGAGTGGGTGTAGAGCGTCTCCTTTCTTATTCACGATTAGCCACAGAAAAGGCAAATATTCAGCACGTGAAATCGCAGAGAACAGACCTGAGACCTCAAGAACAGACCTGAGACCTCAAGAAGCGATGCAGACCCGTCTGCGCGCCTCCAGGCAAACACGTTTGCACCTAAGGTGTGCCTGCCACGACCTGGTTTTACAACGTACGGAGAGGAATTCCTCAAGGTCAACGCGCGGACGCGCACAGCGCAGTCGTACGTATGTCATCAATCATACCTAGCCAGGCAGCAGTTTAAACATGTGCTGTGTTTAAATTGAAAAAAAAAAAAAAAAATTAAAAATAGTAAAAAAAATAAAAATCAGCCTCGGTCCAAAAAAAAAGCTCATAGTCGCCTTTCGCTTGCAAGCTGTGCCTTTAAAGAACCGGAGGAAAATATGAGTGCTGGAAGCATATGTTTCTTGCTGCGTAAGACAGCCAGCGGTGCCTGTTTCTCCAATGAATCTGGAATAATTTGATGCCAGCAACCTGGGGGGGCCCATCGCATCTCTGGATTTGTCTTTTCGTGTTTGGTTCCTTTTTCTTTTTTTTTTTCCTCTGAGCTCTTGCGCAGTTTTCCTGGAGAAGGTTAGGATCTGGGAAATCTTGCATCAGTCTGGTTGTCTGCATTACGCTAATACCTAGAAATGAACTCTTCCGTCCAAATGTGAATATTCTCACCCCAAACTGATGCCTGTGCAGGATGGGAGGTTCACTCCTGAGCCAGAAATGGGACATTTTTATTTATAGTTTAAATCTGGCTTTGAGGCAGGACCAGTTGAGAACAGCTCTTAGACATTTCTGTATTAAGCGTTCGAATTGCTTCTTCCTTTCCGTTGCTTGGAAAGCTTTTCCATCTCTGCCTACTCTGGACTCTTCTTCACACGGCCTCTGAATTTTTAAATCCTGTATGTTTGGTCTCTCTTTCTCCTGTGATCTATTGACAGAAATATCTTCTGGTTGTTTTTTTATTATTATTATTATTATTATTATTATTATTATTATTATTATTTCTTTTGCTTCCTGACACTTTTTGGACACGTCCAAAATATTTCCATTGCGTCTCCGGGATCTAAGATGCTGTCCGAATAGCATCTCAGTACTTGTTATGCATCTTATTCCATTTAAACCTGGTATTTTCCAAAGGCGTTTGCTTTGGAAGGCATTTAGACATCTCTTTGGTGGAGTTCCAGCTCCCGCATCCATATGGTAAGATGGAAATAACATTTTGAGTCAAAGATTTGTGGTCTTTTGAATTTTGTAGATTTTCAGCGATCAAGTTTTGCTCATGACCACAGCTGCTGCCTCACCCATTCAGGTTCCTCACTGACCTTCTGAACATCCCCGTGGACTTTCATGTGGCTGCAAAGGACACAAGTTGACTTGCTAAACAATCTCCTTGGCCACTTAATGTAGTACCCAAACAGGGATTATATCTCATTTCCAAAACTGATTAGTAAACCTTCATTTCCCTTTTTGGGTGACTTTGAGGTGTTTTCTAAATTTTCAGCTTCAAACAGGGGTGTGTCACGCATACATTGTGGTGTGCGCTGCTGTTGAACTGGGCGGTATGTTACATTTGTCTGCATTTTTTTATCTCCTGGTGATGTCAGTAATGCTGCTGAGTGGGGTTATTAGTCATCGCTACTGATCTGTTCTGCAGAACTTCATCCACATACTTATGGAAGCATCTTTTGGGGTTTTTGTTGTTTATTTGTAGGGGAGATATGTGGGTTTTGACTGCTCCCTGGATGCTCTTGGCTTGAAACAGGGAAAATTGGCTATGTAATTCAGCTCAGGGGTTTGGTAATCCTTAGTTATAGAGTCATAGAATCATAGAACGGTTGGAGTTGGAAGGGACCTTAAAGACCATCTCATTCCAACCCCCCTGCCCTGGGCAGGGACACCTCCCACCACACTAGGTTGCTCCAAGCCCCGTCCAACCTGGCCTTGAACACCTCCAGGGATGGGGCAGCCACAGCTTCTCTGGGCAACCTGGGCCAGTGCCTCACAACGTGCACAGGAAAGAATTTCTTCCTAGTATCTCATCTCAATCTCCCCTCTTTCAGTTTAAAACCATTCCCCCTCGTCCCATCACTCCCCTCCCTGATCAAGAGTCCCTCCCCAGCTTTCATGGAGCCCCTTTAGGGACTGGAAGGGGCTCTAAGGTCTCCCTGGAGCCCTCTCATCTCCAGACTGAACAACCCCAACTCTCTCAGCCTATCATAGAATAGTTGCCTCTCCCTTGCAGAGTCCCACTCACCACCCCTGTAGAGGCCACCTTGGCACCTCCGGATCTCCTTCCTTCTCGTGCTGCTTTCAGGCGGGTACTGTGCTTGGGAGCCGTCCAGCCCAGGAAGGGGCAAACACAATAAATGCCCCTTCTGGCTTCTTGACAGCAGAAAATAGCCTCTCTGCTTCCATGCCATCAACACCGCACACAGCTCCTTTGATTCTGGGTCTCTTGTGTTGTTCCTAAATAACTCCCTCCAGATAGGAAGCTCCCAGGAAAACCTCATTTGCTTTGACCCAAGAAGAATCGATGACTTTGAGGCTTGTGTTCTCCCTCCCTCTCGCCTTCCCTGCCTCCCTCGCCCACTGTCCACCGCACATAACGTCAGACCGGAGTTTCCAGCGAGGCGATGGGGAATAGAAGGGCTCATTGTTTTGGGGGTCAGGGCACGGAGCTGGGGTGGCAGGAGAGAGGGGAGCGGAGCTGGCGGCTGAGCCCCGCTGCTACCTCCAGCTCGGTCTTGTATGATCCATAGTGGCAGCCGTGCAGACAGCGAGTCGTCTGTGACTGTGGAAGGCTTAAAGCCTTTGAGGGAGGGGAATAAATAAAATAAATGAAAGGGGGGAAAAAAAAAAGAAAAAGAAGAAAGGCAGAAAATCTGGGATGTGGGGAACGACAGGGAGTGTATGGGGGTTCCGAGGGGAAGGAGATGCTGAGAAATGATGCAGGCTGGTCCCTGCAGGAGGCTAGAAATTGGGGACTGAGGTTTGAACCTAGCCCTGACCCTGTGGATCTCTCTCTGAGCCCTCTGCGCGCACGGAGTGAGGCAGGACGGGGAGCGGGGAGTTTTCCTGCCAGCGATCAGGACTTTATCCTGCAGCAATGCGTGTGTGGGTGGACCCCTGACACCAGAGTCTTTGGAAAAGGGTGACGAGAGTGATTAGGAGCCTGGGAAAGCTTTACAGGACAGGCCTCCGAAACAGCGAGGGACGGCCACCTTCCAAAAGAAAGTGAATGAGAAAGTGCCCTGATAAAAGCCCTCAGGGCTGCCCCTCCGCGCAGAGGCGGGGTCAGCATTTTAGGTTGGCTTGTGGGACTTCTCGTGGGAACACCCCAGGGTCCTT
Organism: Himantopus leucocephalus; assembly: GCA_003993805.1. Classification (NCBI taxonomy): domain Eukaryota; kingdom Metazoa; phylum Chordata; class Aves; order Charadriiformes; family Recurvirostridae; genus Himantopus; species Himantopus leucocephalus. The sequence goes on along the minus strand of RSEF01000001.1, from coordinate 218,579,359 downwards.
CTGCCAGGAAGTGGCCCAAAGTGTTTGGCACATCACCAAAGAGAGGGGTGTCCCACCACATCACCTGAACCCGCTCTTGGAGAGGTGAGATTTGCACTCAGGAGAGGTGATCAGACGTTTCTGATCCCTCAGCATCAAACAGAAGGGAAGCCGATCACAGATGTTAAAGTCTATCAGATCTTTTTGCTTCTGCATCCTTCAGCAAGTTCTGCCTCTGCTATAGATGTGCGACGGGGGAGAAACATGCATCCTCCTACCGAGTCTGAATTTGCACCTTTTAAAGGAGATGAAACATGAGTGATGCGAATATCTGCAATGGTAGAAGTTGATACCATGAAGAAAACACGGGAGAGGAGCAAATTTGGTATTTTGAGGTTTAAGCCAGTCAAACAGTTGAGGATAGGTCTTTGCGAGTGATGGGGCTCCCTCCACCTGCCTTTTCAGAGACCTTCCACCTGCAGCGGGGTGTGCTTTGGTCCCAGACTAGCTAGATCCAGCACCATACCCACGGGGTTGCTCCCAGAGCTGCCTTTTGAGCTACTGCCTTGCGCTCGCTCCCTTCAAAGCCAACCCCAGGGAGGGCCTGAAAGGATCAGGCCGGTGTCTCAAACACTCGCACAACATGTTGGCTGAGGCTTCGACTGGGAATCGATCAATATACGCTCTTTTTAGCATCGAATCAGTACAGCCAGCTGGCGTGCAGACGGGCTGATGTATCTCGTGCTGTCACAGGGAGGTGTCCCGAGGAGCGAGGTTTGAAGATGGAGTCGTGTGTAGAGAAGAATGTTGTCTTCAGGGATTTTTTTGTTTAATACTGAAGGCACTTCACATGCAGCGTCTTACAAATTGGTGTTGTGGATGCTGCTTCGAAGAATACTCTCCGTAGGCTGTGTTAGTGGGGCTGAAAATGAGTATTTGTCATGGGGCAGATGGAAGCTGGACTGCGTGCATTGGTCTGGGTTGGAACTGAAAAAGGGACGAAAAGCAAAATCTATCCTGTGCTACGCATAGGATGTTCATGAGGCTTTTTGTATGAGTTTTTAGTTAACTAGGGCGTTTGATGAAAATATCCTGTTCGTGATGTCTCTCTGTCCATCCTCCTTCTTGGAAGAGTCTGCCGTGACCCACTCGATGCTGTTAATTACTGTCATTAAGGCTAGGTGGGGTGAAGCGTGGACCTTCTGCTCTGACGCTCTTGTAATTTCAGATAGGATCGAGTGGTTGAGTACCACTTGGGGATGAGAAGCTTCAAGATTTGCATTTGTAATTAAGAAGAAGAGCTTTTAAAGCTTATTTCTTTGCATTTCTTTGTACCTGATGCCTCCCACTAACCAACCGTAGTGCGGGTTGTGGAGGAAGGTGAGAAGCCAGAACGACGTGTTTGGGGCTTACACGCTCCCCTCTGCTGCATCCATTACTGCTGAATCAACTGTAATTTAGGCAAGGTTTAACCTTCTTTTTTTGGTGTGGAAGGGCCTGGTCAAAACCTTGGAGTAGTTTCCTTCAAAGCATGGGAGAGTTTTAACTAATTATATATATTAAAAAAAAATAAATACCAGTTTGCTAGAAAACCAGACGCCAAAGCATGATCAGAAATGCAGCTGCAGCGCTCTCCAAGTTATATCTCAGGCACCGTTTCCGTGTCGGTGTATATTCCCGGATATTATCATATCTGCTTCTCCCATTTTCCCACCTTTATCCTTTTGTACCAAAAGCCCGGTGGCGTGGGCTGGGCTTGGGTTCGTTTGGTCCTGACACTTTCAACTCTCTCACTAATATCCATCCGCCTGCCCTGAATATTACAGGGTCTTGGCATTACAGCGCCGAGGTGGGTCGCAAACGCAAATGATTTTTGCCTTGTACATCCTAACAGAGCAAAGAGTTGGTGCAAGGGGTTGGACACTCAACGGGTTTCCAACCTTTCCACCTTTGTCCTGCCCGGCTGCTTGCTGGACTCTTGGGTCTTCACTGTTCCTGCTTTATAAATAGGGAATTAAAGTGTACAGGGATTAAGTGAATCTTTCAGGGTCTGCAACAAGTCCGTCGCAGAGCTGGGAACCAGACACCAACGTCCTTCAGTCTCGTCTTCATCTTACCCATTTCTAAACTGCGTCCCGGCATGCTCTGTCCCTGCAGTCCCGTGTTGAGAAAGTCCAAGTTTTCTGAGCCAAGTTCACCTCGCGTGTGCCTTGTCCATCAGATGGGGTTAGGAGTGAATTCAGCCTGTTGAAAAACTCAGTCCGGCTGCCAGACAGGAAAATCTGAGGAGCGGAAAGTCAATCAGACGTGGGAAAGGAGGGGGAAAAGGCGAGTGGTTGTTGCCGGCACTGCGTTCATTGTGGGATTGGCAGTGGGTTTGTGCCACATTGCAAAAGTCGGTGGATTTTCTCTATTTTGGGAGTAAACACATGGCAGTGCACACATGTGTGCTGATGGGTGAACTCGGTTGGGTAATAAGAGTAAATCTTGCTCTGCTTTTGAGAGACTGGGACTAAAACATGGGGTAATAGCGATGAGTATAATTTTGTACAGTGAGCCGCTAATTTACTGCGCTGTTTTGGCCATCAAGCACAACAGCTAGAGGCTGTTAAGATAATTTAGTGGAGGTTTGGGGTTATAAATACGTTTCCATCGTGACTAAGGTTTCTAATAGATATTAAATTCAGCCAAGGGATTTTTAGTATTTTATTTTTTTTTATTGCATACTCCCCAGCGTTTCTGTTTTGACTTATTAATCTTAAGGAATAACCTGAGGGATGGCTATTAAATGTTTTTTAACGTATAAAATAGGAGTTGTAAAAGAAAAAAACCAAGAGTGGATGATGCAATTAATTTAGTGTAATCCAGTTGTTCAGCAGTGGGGCTCTGGGGTGTCCTACTCTTGGCTGCTGATACTACAGTGTTGGGCAACGTGCAAAGCTATTGTAATGCAATTCTTTGTCATATACGTGTTTTTCGCTTGGAATATTTTGGGTAAAAGGGAAAATAGTCTTTCCCATCCATCCTGGCCTCAGGCAAGATAACTTGTGCAGAATTAAGAACTGATTTTTGAAATTTAAACACCACTGCATCCAAATGTCATGGTGCCTACACATCAGCTCAGGTCCTTAAAAACCCCCAGGACGTTAGCCGTGGATTTCCAGCCATGTCCTGCATCCATACAAAGACCTCCTTTCCACTGCTGAGAAGCAGGCAGTGTGAGAAGCGATATGATCTGCTGTGGGAATGCCTCGGCTCTCCTACTCTGCTGTCTTAATCCGAATAATAACAACAAGAAGTTTGAAGGCTTAGTTTGGAATTGGATAGCTCTCCAAAAATAGGCTCTCCCTGGAGATATCTCCTACTTCCTGCTGGGCTGGAAAAGCTCTGCCGACAGCCTTTACGCTTGGATATTTAGGCATCTCCTGGAACCTAGAGCATAAAGGAATGCAAAATAATAGAGGAAATCAGTTGAACTTGTTACATTTCAGAAGAGCATTTGGTTTGAGCTTCGGAAAGTGTTCCCCCCCACACTCCTCCTGTGTAGAGAGGCACCTGAGCCAAACCCCAATATTTACAAATATTTTTGAGATCTTCCAGGTTTTGGAGCTCAAAAGTTTTTGAGATCTTCCAGGCTAGACCCCCTTTCTGTAAATAAAAGCTCTTGGCTTGAGTGCATCTGAGCTCCTGGAAAGTGTGGACCCCAAGCGGGGCTCCTTGCGTCCAGAGCTGTGTTGGCTCCAACTCTGTCTTCACGTGGTCAGAAGTGGGGGAAGGCATTGCATTAAAAAAAAAAACCAAACACCACCACCAACAAACGTCTGTTATTTTGTTACGTTGGAAGATCTCTGACAGTCTCAAGGAATAGCTGATACCATCTGGTATATTTTAGGAGTTTGTCGTCAGGAGCTTTATCTTCTTCACTTGCCTTCAGGATGATGGGCTGAGCCTGGAGGCGGCAGGCTCGGAGGTTTCCTCTCCGGCACTCTCTGTGGGCTGCGTACTTTAGTACCCTCATATTTTGAATTTATGTTATCTTCCTTTCTCCTTTTCTTCTAATTCTTAACATTTGGGGGGTTGTCAGCAGGAACCCATTTGTCCCAGTGTATGACTTGTGTTGTGTTTGCTGAGGACCTGGTTTTATGGCACTGGATAGAGCCACCTCCGCAAGCGCAGCTTCAGATGAGCAGGAATGGGCACGGAAAGGCTAAACGGGGGCCATCCCCATCCTGCAGAGCGTCCCAGAAACCCACCCTGAACCTCTACCTTGACACATAGCCATGCCACCAGGAGCAACCTGCCCCCGTTCCAAGCAGGACTCCACAAAACCAAGGCCAAGACACAAAAAAAGCAGCGTTCTTAACCTGACTCGACACGTGGCGAGCCTGGGCTTGGGAAGCTGGAAAAATCTACATTTCCAAAGGGGTTGATTAGGGATTTTACTGTGAAACTCTTTCCTCCGTCCTCTGGCTTTAAGGTTTGCACAGGGATTACTGGGACGATGCTGGTGGCTGCTATTTTTCCCCAGCCACACCAGCACCAGCTCTAAAACCGTGTCAGGAACAGAAGTGTTCAGAAACACAGTCTCAACCTTTCCCGGCTTGTTTTTCCCATCTGTTTTTAACAGCGTGTTCTTGCCACTTGGACCTTTCTGGGCTCAATCTTGTGATCCCTGATGTAGTATGACATTTCCAGTTTATTAGGAATGCTTTTGTTTTTTTGCTGGGTGGGTTTTTTTTTCTTTCGTTCTTTTTTTTTTTTTTCCCCTTTTCCCTAGGTTGTGTGGAGGCTTTCTGCCTCTGCTGCCAATACAAACGTCCCCTCTGTGCCGGGAGGTGCCACCCACACCCGTCCTCTCTGAAATCAGGACAGTTATCTCAGCAGTTGCAAGCCCTTGGAGTGGTTTGGGGGCTGTTATTAAACAAAAAGGAAGGGTGATTATTTTTTTCCTCTCCTTTTCTACCATTTTGTAATGAAAAGTCAAGTCCTAAAGCGCTGAAGCAAATGAGTTTTTAAAAATCAGTTGTCTTTTTTTAGCTTGCTTAAGGAAGACCGGCAAGAAGGGGCTCAGGGCTTGAGTTTGCTGGTGGCATTTTCGGTTTACCCAGCCTGCCTCTGCTTTTCTTAGCAGATCGAGTGTATCGCCTGTTGTATGCAAGCGTGAGTCTGCTTCTAAGCTGAAGGTGGCTGGACCAGCCTTCACGTTGCCCTGTCTTTCCATTTTGCGTAGAAATCACTGCGTGTCCCTCCAGCACTGGACAAATAATATCCACTGATGAGTATCGATGCCAGGGTAATACTGGGATTGTAGTCCAGCTCCGCCTGTAGGGTGCTGCTCTCCATAACCTGCATGTCTTTCACTAAAACCTCCTTTGTTCTCCTTGAAATAAATCAAGCGATACCTTTCAGAGACCTGTATTTAGTTCCTGGCTGACATAAATCCCACTGTAGGACTTCAAAGATGCTTAGTGGCTTTTTTAAAATACTTTCAGCCGTACCGTACCAGCCCACAGAGCGTGTGATGGTGTGAGAAAATGCAATCTGAGTCCACAGCGCTGGTGTTTCATGGGGATTTGCATGCAAAAAAGCATTTTTTAAATGGTCAGGAAAGTCCTGTGAGTATCCAGCGGTGGGAGGATGGGGCTCGTGGTGGCGTGGGCTCTCATGCACCTCACTGGAGCTACCAGCCCTCGCACCACGAGGAGCAGGTGCTCCAAGTCATCTTCTTGACCTGGAGGCGAGGAAGACACGGTGGGGCAGATTATGCATCTCCATCAGGCTTTTATTTATTAAACAGAACCGTATTTCAACTGCATTCCTAAGCTGGGAGGGTAAATCCAGCAACAAGATGGGAGTAAAGATGAGGCTGATTCATTTCAGGTCGGTTCAGCCTGCATTTCAGTAAAGCTTCAGGACCAAATCCGTGGTTGCTGTGACCTGTGAAGGATCCTTTGATCAAGTGGAGGTGCTGCTGAATCCCTCTCCTATGCCTGTGGTCCTGTACAGACGCAACCCACAGTTGCGGTCATTTGTTCAACGTGTGGGAAATCTTTGTTCTTTGCCATCAGGATCAGAATTTGGGTCTGTAACCATAAGGGTTTGCAACCAAATCATTTACATAGCCAAAACTACTCCAAAAAAAAAAAAAAGCTTGGAGAATCCCAGGGAGCTCAGATCTGCTGTGTCTGCTTTTTGATTCTTTAAACGTTGGCCTTCCCGGGAAAGCAGAGATCCCTCCGGAGACCCCGCGACTCGGATTGCTTCCAGCCAAGCAGCAGGCTAGTAATTTCTGTCCGGTGAATCTGGTTTCTTCATCAGCTTTCCCAGAGACCAGACTTCACCTCTCTCCGTCTTTCCATTTTGTGTAGAAATCGCCGCGCTTCCCTCCAGCGCTGGAGGAATATCATCAACAGATGAGTATCGATGCCAGAGCAATACTTGCTCTAAGGCAAAATGACCTTTTTAATATCCTTCCCCAAATGAACTAGAATCCCTGCCTGCTCCCAGGGATTGCATGAGACACGCTTTGGGCAGCATCTGCCCAAGGATGCTCCCGAAGACCTCACCTCCTCCTCTGCAGATTAAGATCTGCTGGTACCCAGCGTGAGACAAAGTCGAGGTGAACCTCATCTTCCTGTTGCATTAATTAGGCTTGTTTAATGGCCGATGCCGTAAAAATAGAAGGAACCAGCTGTTAGCAGGACTGATTGCAAGTGCAGATGCTTTGGAACAGGGTCAGGGGGACAATCTACATGTGGCAGCCAGTCCTCAACCGCGTGCCTTGTCTGGATTCGGGACCAAGGGATATGGAGCGTAAAACACCAGGCAGTACCAGCCCGCTTGGATGGATTCATCCGACTTGTTGCGATACACTGAATTAGCCTTTATGGGTTTATTTTTAACATTGGGGAAGGCCTTGTCTGCTGGAAATAAAATTGATCGATACGCGCTCGGGGTCCTCGTCTGGTTTGAAATGGCCCCGTGATGGATATGCGCTGCAGAGCCCGCAACCGTCGCCCTCGGCGGGCGCTCGGGGAGGGAACTCGGGGCGGGGGGGGATGAGGATGGGGCGGATGCTGCTGAGCCTGAGTGGAATTTGGCCTCTGGGGGCTTTTGCCCCGGGGATGGCGGGGTTTCATGCCCACTCAGGGCCGGCTTTCATCCTGCAGCAGGGTATTGACAATAATAGGGTTTTCTCATCCTCGTGGCCGTTTTACGAGCCAGGCTCTGGCAGTGTCCCTCTTTCCCCAGGGGAAGCAGCTGCTAATTTTTTTTCTTCAGTTGTTAGACTTGCCGTGGGTCTCCCTGCCGGAGGATTTCTGAACAAGGTTTTCAATATTCATAGACTTAACTGCGTCGTGAAAAAGGGGCCATTAGTTCCTCCAGTTTGATCTCAGATCATTAACTCCGCGCTACTGCTTTCCTTTGCCATCTTTTATTCTCCTTGTCCTTCTTAAGTGCTGTTTGTTTTTTATCGCTCTGTGTATCCTTTCAGCAATAGTCCTCGCATATTTATTAGTATTAATTGGCATATGTGCAACAAATGTCACGCAAGGATCACAGAAGCCGTTGCCTTGGAGAAGTCAGTGTATTTATCCCACATGGGGGAATCAGAGGCACCGAAGAAACCAGATGGGCATCAGCTGCAGTCATGCCCCGACGGAGCTGACCGTGATTTCTTCCTAAAAGGCGGTTTGGACCTTGCAGTCGTTGGCACGCGCTTGCTCTGAACTACTTCAGCCGTGCCTTGGAAACCAGGTGCTACCCAGGTCTTTATTCCAGCAAACCTGCCCCGGCTTTCACACCACTTTCAGTCCCACGACGTGCGTCGCTCCCTCCCCGTTGTGCCACCCCAAACCCCGCAGCCCGCGGTGGGCTGGAGCGGTGCTGCGAGGCAAAAAAAAAAAAGAAAAATAATAATAATAATAGGAGAGACCTGTTCTGGAGATGATAATGATAATAATTTTCTCGAGGTGTCATTTCAGAGCCACTCATCTCGGTTTAAAATTAACGCAGGCGGAAGGAACAAAGTGGGGGCTTTATGTGGACTTGGAAGGTAAAAGCGAAGCCAAGAGGGCAAAAAGGAAGGCTGAGGTCCCATTTTATTATGTTTTTACCCCACTGAGCTGCCTCTCAGTCTTGACAGGGGACAATAGGCACTTGTTCCCAGTAAATGTCCCCCAGCCGCCAGCCTGTGCTGCGGAGGGGACTGGGAAGGGGCTCGCTGGGGTTCGACCTCGGCCGCGAGCCCCCGGGGCTCGGCTCAGCCCGGCCGCCCGCCCGCGTCCCGCTGCGCTGGGGGAGTTTATTTTTCCAGCTCTCCTACTCAGAAACATTTGGCTAAAGGAAAAATTGTGGAGGAGGTTTAGCTTGAGTGAGCACAAAAACATGTGTCCGTGTAGTGTATTCTTACTGAGTGGTGGTTTGGGTTTTT
>RSEF01000001.1:218546525-218570846 GCA_003993805.1 Himantopus leucocephalus | reverse complement strand
TTTTAAGCATATCTGAGAGCTTGGGAATCATGTGAGGAGGGTGGGGGTGATGCCTTTCAGATGGACGCAGGGCTGTGTAAATACAAGGAAAGGAAATCTTTTCTGCCTGATGCAAGTTGTCCCAGCCTGTTTTTTCTCTTTTTCATACTACTTCTTTGGATGAATGAGTGGGAAGGTCGCAGAGTCTAAGGAAGTCTTTAAAAGCCTTATCTAAAACCCCTACCTTAAGCTACCGGTGTCCCCAGGGTGTCCCCATCCTCTTCCCGTCACCCCCAGAAGTCCCTGCATGAGGAAAAGGGCTGGAGTGTCGTGCCCAGTCCTCTTTTCTTGCCCCATGACCTGGTCACTGTGGGGGGAAAAAAAGGGGCAAGATGCAAGAAAAGTTGGCTTCCGGACTTTAAAACTGGGGAGCAGAGCTGACCCCCCCTTCCCAATTTATTCTTGCACACAAGATCCTCTGTCCTGCCCTCCACCATTGCTTCATCCAGAGACGAGATGCTGAGCAAACAAACCTCAGATGAAACTCTCCCGCTCCTTCCCCCACCACGTTCCCATCTGCACATTTTTTGTGCTCCATCCCCGGCTGCCTTTTCCCATGCCCTCTGCGGGGAGCAGGGCTGGGTACGCCGGCTGTCGGCACAGCGAGCGCGGCCCCGCAGATGCGAGCTGCCTTTGGCAGGCGAAGAGGGGGTTATTTGGGGAACGGCTTGAAAGTCTGGGCAGATGGTTTCCACCCTTTGCCGCGAGCTGGGGTCGGCAGAGTTGTTCTCGAAGAGAAAACGATGGCGCAGAGCCATTCGGTCCAGCCGGTTGCAGGTGCCGATGTCCGAATCGAATCCGTGCTAAAGCCTTTCTTGGGTTTGTGCGGTGACAACAGGGTGAGAAATAAATCCCCTCTAACTCCGCGGGGATGTGGACACGGAGCGATGCACGTGGATTTGTCTCCCCTGGGATGGTGCATCCCAAGGAGGAGCTGTGAAGCTTGGCTGGTAGCAAGGCGGAGACTGTAAAAATAAATGAGATGAAAACCCTGAGCGTGCTGAGACAACTGCTAGGAAGGAGGGGTGTTAGGAAAAGAGGGAACCGCAGGATTTTAGCAATTTGGGGGAGAAAACCAGAGTATTATGGGTGCATCTGGCATGGGGCAGTGGCTTAGCAGGGTGGAAGGTGGTTCCTTTCTGGCTTTATCCTTTTCCCTATAATATGGAGACTATTCGCTGATCTAACCACCTTGTGAAGCTAAATTCACACCGCTCAAGGAGTCTGGAGGGCTCCAGCTTACATCTCCAGCTGCTGTGATGGACCTGAGTGAAGTGAGCCTGAGGGTATTGGTCCAGAAGGCGGAGAGGTAGTGATGCAGAACCACTGCTGCATTTGCTAGTCCTTGACATCTGTGCTGCCTTGGCCAAAAAATCCATGACCTAGATAAAGACGGAGACGAGGGTTTGCAGGCTGGCTTATTCCGCTAAGTTTGAAGCACCTGCCGTAGCCAGCTGAATTCTCCTTGGGCTCTTTCCCTAGACAGTTATTTTGTTTTCTGGCCCAGAGCTGATACGAGGACACTAAACGAGGATTTAATAGTGAACTGACTCATCTTGACTTGATCATGCTACAGGCATGCAAGTCAAATCACCGTCTGGGAGGGTCTGTACATGACACTGCTGTGATGCCCACTTGTGGGTGAGGAGAGCTGTGGCCTTTACGTGCACGAGGCACGCCTGGGATGGGATCTTCCATGAGCTGGTTTCTACCTGCTCTGGTTGGTCATCCTGGGGACTTTGCAGTTTCTCTTGTGTCTGCTGGGATCGACCTGAGGTCGTTGGGTTACCCTGGGGTAAAAGACGGTGGTTCCACATGAATCTGTGGTCCACTGGGATTCAGGAAGGAGGCAGTGGGGGTACTGGAGGGAGGACCAGCTTACCAGCCCCATCTCTTTCTCATCTGGGTTGGTGAGCTGTGGTTTTGTCCATTAGGGAACAATTTTGCTTCAGCGTGTGCTGCTTCTCCCATCTGAGTTCTGCAGGATGGGAGAGGATGTCTACAGGACATACCATGTTTAACCCCAAACTCCACTTGATCCTGAACACAGCCACAATACTCCATAAAACAGTACAGGAGGGACATGTGAAAGGACCTTCTTGTAACAGACTCTGCACCCATGTAAAGTGCCAATGTGGTCCCTGCAATGAAGAGTTTCCGATTTATTCCCTCCAGATGGTAGACCTCTGTACTGGCCTGCCAGGCTCAGGGATACACACGCAAGGGTGCCAAGTCTTTTGAAAACTAATTATTTGGTTTTGTAGTGTGATTTTCTTTTTGTGTTCATCCTCTCCCCCCCTTTTGAAGGGGCTGAGAAGTACCATCTCTGAAGGTGCTTCTCAAAAAGCATCGTTAGCTGTCTAACTTTGTCCTTGGGTTTTTTTGTTTATTTGTTTGTTTGTTTAAGTGTTTTGGGGGAAACTCCGTCTGTTAGAGTACAAAGGGACCAACCTGGACATTAGCATGAAGATCTAGCAGGACATGGTCCAGTCCAGTCTCAGTGGCTGCAAGACGTCATCTTGGAGTATAATGGGTTTAGATTGACTTTTCAAATGGGTCTCTGAAGATGGGTGAGAAATCCAGAAGAAGATGGGCATCCAACTCCCATGTAGGAACAACAGTTTATCTCTGGCAGCTCCCTGCCGATGAGGTCCTTATCAACTGCTCATCCCTTAGGTCAGCCTCACCTCCTCCCCCAAGCCTCCAGAGACTGCACATCCCAGAGAACTGCTGGGTAAAATGGGGGATTTCCTTTCTCACAAAGCCTGGAAGCTGGGCATGTTTTATGTCAAGCACTAGTGGTGTAAAATCTTGAATAGAGCTGTCAACGTGAGCTGCTGGAAGATCTCGGCAGAGAAGGAGAAAGAAACTTTCACTTCTCGTATCCCTACCTTGCCACTTCCGAAGTTTTCCTGCATGGCTCAGTCAAACCAGTCCTTTCCCCAAGAGCACACACAGTGGAAATCTGACGATTTGGCTTCTTCCTGCAGCTTTCGTTGCTTCATCGGGTCCGAAGTGTTGACTCATCAGTCTTTCTTCACGTGATTCCCTTGAAATAGCTTCCCTTGGGCAGACGGCGTGAGGACCGGGCAGCCTCGTCGGCATAACTTCTCTCTGAGAAGCTGCTGTAGCAGCTGGTTCCTCCGGGGTGATTCTGGTCTCTAAAAGGTTTTTAACTTTTCCTAAAAGCATTTAGAGGAAAATCTTTTTCAGCGGTGTTCTTACCTAAAGGAGGACAAGTCTCACGAGTGACTTGAAGATACAGCTGACAATGTTGTGTGCCATCTGTCATCTGGGTCTCTAAAATGTTTTGAAATCCCAGATTAAAGGTCACTCATCCTGAAATGTCCTTCCTTCCTCCCGTTGGACATGGGGCCAGCAGAAATACTGACACCGTACGCGAGCTCGTGCACCACCTCTTCTGATGTTATCAAAACCTTCCTAATTTAGACTTCTCTCGCCTTTAGGGTTGCTTTTTTGGAGCAAACCCAAGGGTTTCCTGCAGGAGCCCGGGGCAGTTGTCTAGAGGAGCAGAGAGCAGTGACTGCTGCTGATGTTGGTCTTTGGGATGACCCCGCAGCCCATTGCTTGCAGCTTTCCCAGCGCTCCGGCCGCCCTGGGTGCCAGCTAGCATCACTGTCTAAGAATGAGAAGTAATTTAGTTCCTAAGCAACCTCTCGCCTGGCCTCTTGCTAAAGAGTGACTTAGCATTTTCCGAAAGGAAAAAAAAAGAGACCATGGATAGCAATGTGTCAAGGCAGGTTCTTCTAATGTGCTTAACCCTCCGGATGCCAATTTAACGAGCATCCACTGCGCATCAGCCAGCTGGGTTGCTGCCAAGGGGCTTGGGGTGCTGCGGGAAGCCAAGGTCAGCCCATCTGGGGGCAGCTCAAATAAGGATTAAAATCTGTAGCGGCCAGGAGTGTTTCTAAGATCATGAGGACCGGCTTTTTCCTTCTTTCTTCTCACTACTTTCATTTTTCTCCTGACCTTAAGTCATTTTACTGTCTGCTGTCAGTTTGTTTCATCTTCCCCCTCACCCCTTCAAAAACCCAGTAAAGTCAACAAATGTCATTTTATAGGGTGTTTCTGCTGTGGTGACTATTGGTTTTATTTCAAATCCATCAATGCCTAGCCTGAAAATGAATTGGTAGGTCACTTCCCTGTCCTAACAATCCCTGTCTATCTGAAATATATTCCGACCACCTCCATTAGACCTATGCCTCAGTAAATCAAGATCTTTATTGTGCTTATCCTTTTCACATCCCCATAAGGCGGGATCAGTTGGATCATGATTTTCCCAGGTTATTATTATGGAGAAGCCAGAGTATCAGGCTGAATTTGTACCTTCAGGGTACCCAGCTTTCACATGGGACGTGCTGACTCCTGACCTGCTGTTTTCATTCAGCTCCTCCTCCATTGAGGGTCTCAGCTCCTCTGTTGAGGTTGGAGGGTGGGAGGGTGTTGTCTTCTGAGACATGACTATAGTGAAAGGATAAATGGCTTGCAAGGAAGATGAAGGAAACGACGTGGTGGAGATGATCCACTGGACCCCAGAATCAGTGAGGCTGGAAGGGACTTCTGGCAGTCACCTAATTCTGCCCCCTTTGCTAAAGCAGAGTCGCCAAGTGTAGATTGCTCAGGATTTTCAGCATCTCCAGGGATGGAGACTCCACGACCTCTTTGGGCAACCTGTGCCAGTGTTTGACCATCCTCACAGCTAGAAAAAAAAAAAAATTCTTATGTTTAAATGGAATTTCCTGTATTTTTGATTTGTGCCCATTGCCTCCTGTCCGGTCATTGAGCACCACCAAGAAGAATCTGGCTCAGTCTTCTTTAATTTGCCCCCATCAGGTCTTTATACACATGGATAAGATCCCCCTGAGCTTTCTCTTCTCCAGGCTGAACAGTCCCAGCTCTCTCAGCCTCTCCTCATGTCAGATGCTCCGGTCCATTAATCATCTTTGTGGCCCTTTGCTGGACTCCCTTCAATGTGTCCATGTCTCTCTCGTACTGGGGAGCCCAGACCTGGACCCAGCACCTGGATGTGTCCCACCAGGGCTCAGCAGAGCGGGGGGATCCCCTCCCTTGACCTTCTGGCAGTGCTCTGCCTAACACAGCCCAGGAGGCTGGTGACTTTCTTTGCTGTGAGGACATGTTGCTGGCTTGTGGTCAACTTGGTCTTCCCCAGGAGCCCCCAGTCTGGTGGATAAAGACGTTTTCCAGCCAGTCAAGCCCCAGTGAGTCCCACCTTATTGTCTGGTTATCTAGCCCATACTTCACCAGTTTGTCTACGAGGACCTTATGGGAGATATTTTGAAAAAAAGCATTAATATCATCCCGCTAAGAAGCACCCACTGCTCTCACCAAGCCAGTCATCTCCCCATAGAGGGCTGTCAGGTTGGTCAAGGATGAAGTAGGGGTCTTACTACAGAGGTACACAGGGTCAGAGGGGATTGCAGAAGGTTGAGGTGACATAGCGATAGCTGCAACAGATATTTCAGTTTTGTTGGAGCATTTAAGCCGTGATATTCGTGCTGTAGTAACATCTAGCAGCAGGGGAGGTGTCCCTGGGCAGGCACAGGGCTTCTTTGTGGAGCTCAGCAACGCACAGGGGTTTCTCATTCAGGATTTGCCCCCATGGCTGCCCCTATAATGGGTGTGCTGAGGCCAGCACGGATCTCCTGGTCCACTCACATCCCTGTCTGTGCCAGGAAAACAAGGCTCCTCTCTCCGTGCTGCTGCACGTGAGGCCACATCTCCCCTCTATCCTCCATGCAATACAACACGCAACTCAGTTGATATGCAGTGAGGAGCAGTTTATTTCCTTTTTCTTCATTTTCCCCTCTTTGCATTGCTTTTGCAGGGCTAAGAGAAATAGGAGTGACAGCTCAGTACTCTCGTGAAGCCAACGGCCAAGAGGGGCTTTGCCTGAGGAGCAGTTCAGCCGAGTAAAGCAACTCTTCCTAACCCGGCTGATTGAAGCCAAAGCAGGCACGAGCGTGTCCTTACATTAAGCAAGAGCCTCACCAGCTCTTGAGGGTCTGGTTGAACCCAGGAAGACCCGATGGCAGATTTGGGAGTAGGACCCAAGCAGGAGCTAATGGTTGCGATGACCCCCTTTGCTGCAGCAAGTTGTCTAGATATCTTAGGAAAGAAACATTATTAATTTTTATTCCCCTTTATTTAAAAAAAAAAAAATAAAACAGCCTGGCAGAGAGTCAGCATGCAAGGAATGGGCAGGCACACTGCCTCGTTTGTTGGAATGGCCGACAGATTAAATTAAGGTTTTTAAAAAAAAAAAATTAGAGATGGAGACAGAGAACAAGCGTTTTCTATGGGCAGAGTTCATTCGCGAGTCACTCATTTCTCTTGCTCTTCAGGGAGTGATATGAGACAATTAGCTAATTGGTTTGGGGAGGTGACCTGTCAGTGACTCAAGGAGGAAATGTGTCCTGTGCAGTTTGACATAAAGAATATATTTTCAGCCCGTTGTGACAGCTGCAAGCACCCCCCATTAAAATCAAGCATGTAATGGCTGTAATAACGGCAAGCTTGGAATCCATCACAGCAAGGGAAAAGCAATGAAAAACCTGATAACACACGCTAAATTGCAGCCGGAGCTAGTATGTTATGTTGTCAGGTTTGAAATATTTCTGAATTATCTTATCATTAGCGCTGCGTAAGCATCCGAAGCCTTTCTGAGGTTGAAATCTGTCCCCAGCTAACTTTTTAAGCCCTCTGCTGCAGCAGCTCCTCTGCCTTCAGGGCCAGGTACCTGCACATCTGCATGACGGAGCCGATGGTTGTGTGTGTGAAGCTGGAAGGACCTGAAATCCGTGATTTTAGCCCAAGCCTTTGGAAAGAGGAGCCGGTTGCTCGATTTGCTAAGAGGATGTGGATTTTCCACATTTTTCTGTAAGTTCTCAGGACCTGAGAGTCAACAGGGTGGCTTCCTGCGTTGGGTGGCATTTGGGGTAGGACCTGAGCTGAGGTCTTTGAAATGTCCCCATCAACCTGTCCCCTTCATTTTGCGCCTTTTGGCAAAAGCAGCAGGCTGGGAGGAAGCAATGAGAAAGGAGAAGTTTAACCAAGAAGGCAACATTGTCCTCATGCCCTCAGACGCGTGTGCCTGCACACCCCCATCAGTCACTGATCCCACCAACGTAGCAAAAACCAAAATACCAAAGCAAGTGTGTTGCAGAGAGGCAGCAGTCATGAGATAATTAGACGAAGAAAAGCAGGAAGTCTACTTCAGCCCAAGTGATGTAATTTTCCACAAACAGAACTTCATTCACGTGAATGTTTCCAAAAAAAAAAAAAGAAAAGAAAAGAAATGCAAGCAGGGCAAGTAGGGCAACTACAGCTTTAGCTACCGAGGTTGGAAGGAGGAGCAGGCCCCAAACTGGTGCTAGAAGGTATCTGGTTTTCCTTGTGGAGGTGATTGGTCCTTTCTGAGTATCAGGTGCCTGAAAATTATTATTATTATTATGATGGAGTTTTGAAAATTTTGGCTAGCAAAGCAAGTCTCCATCCCTTCCCACAGCCCCACCATTCGCTCGTATTTCCATGTCCCGTGCTCTATGTGCCTGTGGGACTGGTTCAGTGTTCATGCAGGAGGAATGGCCTTGCTGATGTTTGGTGGGTCTGAGTTTCCACACCGACAGCGACGAGGGCGTGCGAGGAGCAGCCCTGGGGATGGGTACAGCAGAAATTGGAGCTACAGTTAATAAGCACGTCGTGTCTTAATGGCTTCTGGCCACCTGGCATGAATGAAAACATCCTCCCCATCCCTGCCCTCTGTGAATCCTTATGGGAAAACACGCTGCTGGGTCGTCTGCATGGATGGGCAGGGCTTGGTAGGAGACCCAGGAGCACTGGGTCAGTCCAACACCTGCTTGGGTCAAAGTGTTTAGGCAAACGGTGTTTATGTGATAAATAAGAAAGGGCGACGTTTTTCATCTTGGTGGGGTGTCTGTGTCGGTGTCAGACAGTTTCGCCACGGCACAAACAGGAGACAGCTGCTATTTTGATCATCGCTACACAAGAGTTTCTCGTAAAGGTCGTAAAATTAAAATAAACCTCGACAGACTGACCCATCATTAGTGGTAGAACCAGCTATGCACCACTACGGGCACATCCCACAGCAGGGTAACAGGACGTAGGAATGATTTACTCAAAACAAAAAGAGGGGAAAAAAAAGAGACATTTTCCAAAACCATTTATTTGTGTTGCAGAAAACTTCTAAAATATCTAGTTTACTTCCTTTTGCCTGAAGTAACAAAACTGTTTGAAGGGTATGGACAGCTCATGTTTCCCCATCCTGCTGCTCTGACTCCCTGGTTTTCATCCCCGAAGATTCCAAGCCAGAAAGAGTGGCAGAGCTGCACCGTGCGGGATCTCAACAGGGACTGGACTCATGTTGAGAGGGAAAATAGGGATAAATAAAATAATTACAACCGCACAGAGATTAGGAGAGAGCACCTAAAGGGGTTTTTTTGCAGCATCCAAAAGAGGTTATTGCTCAGCCACCACTTTGTCACTTCATGCAAGTGGTGGTGATGTAATTTGATGACCAAAAAGGTGAAGCTCTGTTTTATCTAATGACCCCATGCAACGTTTGGGTTTGAAGTTCCAAAATCCCTAAATTGTAGCCACACGGGAAAAACTCCTTCCTGAGCGCTGAATTTCTTTAGGGTTTTTTTTCTCTATTCCAAATACCGTCCTCCAGAGCACTCCAGTAAATCTTCAGTGTGTTGTACAAGAAGAGGGATCAAAGAGCTCTCGAAACCTCTTTGTGCAGCTGAGGGAACTTTCTGGCTGCTAAAGGGCTGATTTTCTTAAAAGTTTTGTCTGCAAACCTTGAAGTCGGGTACCTTGCCCAGAGCCTAGAAGAGAGGCTTATCTTGAACCCTAGGGAGCTGTGCATCAGGAGTTATGCTTTAAACTAGATGAAGGGCTGAAATCTCAATTGTTTTAATGAACCGAGGTGAGAATTTTTTGCTAAATCATTTTTTGGGGTCAGAAAAAAAATAAAATTAAAAAAAAATTACAGGGAAGCTTTGCTTTTCTTTATTTAAGAGGGAAATTCAGTGGAAGGGGGGAATAAAAACTTTCTGGCTAGACCTGGGCATCATCTCCCTGGATTCAGGTCATCCCAGGTGTGGAGATCTCCCCATAGGGATCCCGCCCCAACTTTATTGATCACTGTGGCTAGCAGGGGACCTTCTGCCTAATTTTGGCAAGGGTAGGATGTTATTTTTTACGATTGCCTTTGGCTGTTTTCCTGGGACTGGCTGTAGTCTGCTCTGAGAGCACTACCATTAAAGCCATTTGCTGGGAGATATTTGCTGAAATGTCCACAGAGGTACAGCCGCGTTGGGAGGTTTCTATACATACCTCGCTCTGGGCTCACTGCAAACATCCTGCCGGGAAGAGGAAACATTTCCTCTGCCCCAGGATAACCTGCCTTCCTATAGAAAGAGAATTGATATTTCCGGATGGAGCATATGGACGTGGAAGAGGAGCCCGCGCGTGCTCTGGCTGTGCCCTGAGTGAGGGCCAGCTCCACCATTGGCCAAAGTCAATGGGGTGGCTTTACTTGTTCAGTGGCATTTGGGGTAGGACCTGCATGAGGATGCTTCTTGGGGACATTCTCCAGGGGCCAGAGGGTGCTCAGGGCATTTAATTCCTCCCATGCAGCAGCTGTGAGATCACAGAATGATGGAATCATAGAATGGTTAGAGTTGGAAGGGACCTTGAAGATCATCTAGTTTCCACTCCCCTAGATCCATGCTGGTGTGCAAGGGTTGGAGCTGGAGGTAGAGTGAAAGCTGCTGAGTGTCATGTCCTAAAAAAAAATCACAAAAAACAGGGAAAACGGGAAGAAAGAAGCGAGACAGAGAGGAAGACTCCAGGAAATGAGGTGATTTTTTTGTTGTTTTGTGCTCTTTTTTTTAATAAAATGTCCAAGAAAAGATTTCCTGCTGCACGAAAGGGACAACAGAGGAGGGAAGCTCTTCCTAAAAATAACGGCGAGCTGCCTAGCCTCACTAGACAGCTCCTCCATGGGGACCCTCAGGTTTGACGGGGGATGGATCAGACGGTTCCCGAGGGCTCGTCCACTGCAGCCCTCTCGTTCTCATTCAATGGTGATGCATTGATCCAAACCAGAACTGACTCTTCCTCTCCCTTCCCTCCCTCCCCCCAGCTCCAAAAGTATCTGGAGGACTGTCATCAGAGGTGATGGGGAGGGAGTGAGGCATTTGCAAAAGGGAAGGGGCTGGGAGAAATCCTGGGGTGCTCACACGTGCCAGGCAAGAGGTTAGAAATAAAGAGGGTGAGACGGGATGTCTCGCGGCGTCTGAGCATGTTGCGTGTCTGAGAGCAAAATGCAACTTTCGCAGGTGTCGATGCTGTGAAGGTGGGTTAGCAACAGGCAGTGCCACAAGTAACGCAACTGGTAGGTGAAATAGTGTGATAATTGGGATTTTGAGGGTGTTGACACTTAGCGTGGCCAAGTGGGAGTACGGTGCAGGACCTGGTTACCTGCTCACCTTACTCCTGCTGCTATCCATCGATGGAAGGGGGAGCAAGGTGAGATCTGGGTGCCGAAGGTGAGAAGTGAGCTCCTCTCGCCGTCTCTCCCTGCCGTGCCCGGTGCTCGTCTGAAAGGGCGCTTCTTCTAACCACCGTCTTTGTGTCCTCAGAGAGCTGGCAGAAAAAAAAACCAACAAAAGGCAAAATAACACCAGGCAAAGAGCTAAGGATGATTCCCAGCTTGGGCTGCTGCAGTGGGCATTTCTTGCAAAAGGAAAAAATGGTAATAATAATAAAAATGTCGCCGTTAAGTTTCCAAAACACTCGTGACAAAGGAGAAAAACAAGGAGAGAAGAAAATAACTTGTGAGTCCTTCCTGCTGGCATTCTGTGGCACCAGCACTGGAGGGGTCACCACACGTTAAATAAATGACCGACAGCTTTTGAGGGGCACAGCTCCATCGCTGCAGCTCAGCCCCATCCCTGCAGACCCCAGGTTGAGTTTTTGAAATGCCACTTTTCATTGCCGTCTCCTGCTTGGGTACAGAGCTGGCCTTGGGATTGCTCTGCCTCAATGCAGCAGCCAAAGAGGCTCCTGGAGGGAGTCGGTGCTTTTATGGAGGAGGAGATTATCCACTTTTTAGTGATGTCAAAATATAGACAAAAAGCTTTGTTATCTGATCCACTTCCCTGCGTCAGCCCCAGCTGCAGTCAAGGGGCTGTTATGCCCCATGTGCTGCCCGGATTAGGGGGATGCTTTTCCCAAAACCAGGCGATTTCAGTATTTTGGGGATTCCTCCACCTTTCCCTGGGATGTCTGGAACCGGCCATGCTTTGGGTACAAGGTAGAGGCTGGAAGACCTTTGGCCATGACCCAGGCTAGCAGATCCCGGGTAGTCCATGGGAGGATGTACTGAGCGTTGGGTGTTCAGCATCCCCAAGCCAAAAACGTCCCAGATCTGAGCAGGTTTTCAGATCTTCCTCTAGAAAACCAGGGTGGAGGGCATCACCCAGTCAGCAGGTGGGAGATTGCTGCTGTTGAGCCACAGATTTCTTGTAGCAGCACTTATGGCTGAGCCAAGTGACAGGGAAATTGTTGCAGCACCTGGAAGAGTGCTGAGGGGTTGCAGCTTTCGATGGCTGTGGTGGTCCTTGCAACCTCTCTGTGATGGAGATGTAATTCCAGGAGAGCTTAAAACCAGTGGAGGTTGTCTGGATGTTAGTCTGAGTGTCTGAGATGAGAATCTGGCCCTAAAAGTGTATTCCTGCTGCAGTAGTGACTTGGGCCAGGCTGGAGCAGGTTTGGCTGTTGAAATCACGACTTGTTCCGAATAAAACCTGCATCTTCTCCCTGGTGCTCCTGCTGCTGGGACCCTCCCACGAGGGCATCACCATCCCATTCCCCATCCTTCATCCCATCTCAGGACCCAGAGCTCCCTGAAAGCAGTCGCATCCTCCTCACTTTGCTTTAAACTTCTCTAGTTAAGTGATTCCTGTCTTGAAAAATGCAAAATATCCCATTTCCTTGAGTTTTTCCAAATCGCATAAAGCATTTGGACATATGAGAGACCAGGACACGCAAGGAGTAGGTTGCTGGACCCGACCTGAGCTACAGTCCGGGTACAAGAGTCTTATTCGGAGAATAGCCATCAATCCTTGCTTATGTGTGGCATCCTGGACAAGTTTTTCATCCAACCTTGATCGACAAAGTTGCAAGCAAAGGACATTTTATTCATCCTACGAGGCTGTGCATAGGAAACACAAACAAATCCTTCCTGGGGTGCGGTTCTTATATGCTCTTCTTGTATAACCTTGGACGGTTCCCGGATGCTCTGCATGGTGCCACATGATGAAGTAATGATTGTAATCATCAGTATTTTCACATTCTTGCCCAAACAAACCTCAGGGCTCCTTGGAGGAGCTTCCCAGCTGTGGTAGGAACTCCACTTGGGGAGCACACAGGGGTGCCGAGTCGTGTGGGGTGGGAGAAGATGGCTTTGTACAACCAAAGTTATACTGTGCGAGGTGAAAAGGGGTGAACAGGGTGGTTTTTGCAAAAAGCGGGTTTGAAATGGGGTTCGTTGCATGTAGCAAACACTGGGCACGTGTCTTGCTTTATAGTCCCTCAGGGGATTGGTGTCCTGTCCTAGAACCGCACTGCCTTTCTGTGAACCTACAGATGAGAAAATATCTTCCACGACTACATAAAAATTGCCCCTAAAGCCATGAACCTGGGTTCCTGGAGCCTTTTGTGGCTGCTGGACCAAACACACAGCCATCTTGTGCCCCCCGAGCACCCCAAAACACATCAGGTTTTACAGCCGACGCGAGAGCTGAGCTTGTCCTAGCTGGGGATAGGGTGAGGGATTTGGCTCCAAAACGGCAGCGCTGGGTTGATGCAGTGGTGTTCAGCTTCCCCACCGCTGGTTGCAAATGCGTCAGGAATCCAAGGGGGTAATTAAATCACGGGAGCAATTTACTGTAGGCCCGTTCCACGCAGCTGCGAGACGGCTGCTGGTAAATATAAGAATATCAATATTGCGGAGCGACCACAGGTTTGGAAATCAGTGACGCAGCAAGCGCAAGGCATTTTAATGCCGCAGAGGAGAGGAGGGAGGGATGCCAGAAGCCAAAGACATGCCATTTGCAGGTAGCAGCACACTAACGAGCGACATGTCGGAGCCTCATTAGCTCCTGAGGCAAATGCACGGTGCTCAGAGGGTTTTAAAGCTCTGTGTAATCTTGCGGGGGGGTGGCATCTCTGCAGCAGCTCAGGGAGCACAAGTGCTCCAGGCTGCACAACAGCACCCTGGTGAACCCGGTGCTACCTCTGCCTTTTAGAAGAGCATCTCTGTTGCACCTTAATTTAGGCAAATGAAGGCAGAAGCAAGTGCTGAGAGTTGAAAGCCTGGCTCCAGGCATCCAACAGGTCCGTGCACTATTGTCACATCTCCTTTGGAGATGTCCCACTCTGGCCAACGGGCAGCCTGCCCGCAGCAGGGCAGTGAGGTTCTACCAGCGGCTCTGCCTTGAAGCAAGAGCTAAGAGCCAGGTCTGGGAGAGTGCAGGGTGGTGGGGATGCCTAAATTCCCTTTGCTGAGCAAAAAGTGCTGGTTGAATTCTGCCCAGAGCACTCTGTGAGTAAGAAAAAGCTGGGTTTTAATCTCACCTGGGACATCCCTGTTTGCTCCTGGATGAATTTAAGGGAGGGAGTGGTGACTCATCTCCTGCTGCAAGTGGATGCGCTTGAATGTTTTCAGCCCCCCCTGCCACAAGCTGCGTCTTGTACCAGCTCTTTTCCCCCATAATTATCCATTTTTCACCTCCAGCACTGTGCAGACAGCTCGGGTCTGGGATAATTCAAGACCTTTTTGCCTCAAGAGAGCAAGAGGTCAAGACCGCATGAGTCACGCAGAAACTCGCCCCTTTGGGGCAATTTGAAACAGTCTCCCTCTCGTAGTAAATCCATGTGGTTTCCAGGTGCTTCTTGCCCGATCTATCTTTCCCTTGGCTTCCTGTAGCTGTGTAGAACAACTGAAATGGGGATTTGTCCCACGTGGACGCAGCTTCACAGAACTGGCTGGCACGTTGACATCCATCAGACCACTGGGAACTGGCACAGGAGCGTGCCACACGTCTGTCAACAAGCGTGAGTTACTTCTCCTGCCAGAAGACAGTATAGGATGTGGCATTAGGATGTCCTTCAATCCTGGGCACGAGCAAAGGGAGCAGGTCTTTTGCTGACCAGCATGAGCCCAGCCCTGCCAAAACCGATGTCATGGTGATTCACCTTTCACCCTTCCTGCCCCGTCATCCTCTTGGCATGTCCAACATGACAATAAATTCATATCTGTTAAGTGAAACAGCTGGGGCTTTGCTAAGAAGCTGAATTTAGGCATTTTCCAGGCAAAGCAGAGCCCGTGCGCAGGGCTGCATTTGCAGACTTGCTGCTTGGGAGGACAGAGACGTCAGGTCAGCACCATCACCTCCAGACATCCCTTGGGAAGCCCAGTTTCCCTCCCCGGGATCCTCCCTAAGGTGGGACGTGAAGATAATTGAGACCTGTTTAGTTCTTACAGGCAGGATTTAACCACCTTAAATTATTGTAAATGGATGGCAAAACATCCTATGATCTCCAAGCCACGTAGGTCACCTTTAATTTCCTTTTCCTTCCATCAATGCTGCTGGCGGACGGGTGTTTGATTTATTAAGCGATGAATAATAGGGCTTTCGTGTGTATTGCTGTCAGAGGGATAAACAGGCACCTTTGAAGGCAAGTTTCTGGGAGATGGCCGTGACCTTTTTAATATATATATATATAAAAAAAACAATGCAGACACCCACACACCCCCTCCTTGGACATCCCCAATACTTTGGGCCCAGCGTGGCTCTCCTCCAGCTGCCTCGCACCGTGTGACGTGCTCGGAGCGACCATCCCCAACCTGCCCCGCTGGGAGGATGATTAATGCCTGCAAAGTGCTTTGAGAACATCAGATTAGTAGGACAGAGCCTCATTATTATATTAGCAATCACCGGTTCCTTGGCCTTTTTCACTCTCGGTGCACTTAGTGCAGCATCTAAAAGCCAAATGCTGTTTACAAGCAAACCTCGGTGCGTTTGGATGCTTCGGGGAGGGCTTTGTGTGCTGTTCACAGGTTTATTTTTAATGGTGCACCTGTGGTCCAGACTCCACCGAGGTCCCCACAAACCGCTGCCCTGCTTTTCATGCAAACACTGTGCGGATTAAAAATAAAGACCACTGGGTACTCACTGTTATAGCTATAGAAACCAAATATTTGGTTCAACTATAAAAGGCAGGAGTGTTTATGACTACAAGGCCAAAGGCATTTCCAGCCAAAGTGGAATGTATTTTAGTTCTGCAGACTATTTATAGAGAGGCAGCCACTCTAAATTTGAATCTTCCCTTCCGTAAGCAAATTTTGGTGCCTACTGGGATATATCCTTCTCGTCTGGGGTTTAGCGACGTCACTACGGGGAATCAAAATGGTTTGGAGTCACCCTGTAAGACATAATGGCTTGTTTTAGGGGGTTTCTCTGGCAGTTTTGCGAAGCTGGAGGAGCACTTTGCTTGCAAAGATGAATAAATATTTCCCTTGACTGTAAATTAAATATTTTGATTTGGAGCTATTGTTTTAACCCTTCCAATTTGAAAGTAGGTGTTACTTTGAACTGAAAAATCCAAGCACAGTTATGAAATGCTAAAATTAATTGTTTCGGGGGCTTGGAGGAGGGTTTAAAGGATGTTTTCTCCAAGTAAATAATTTTGCAGAATCAATACGGACCAGCAAAATATTTCTTGCCATGTCTGTCCTTCTAAGGTTTCAGCTAAAAATCATCACCCATCCCTACGCTTCAGACTTGGAGCTGGTGGTGATAGAAGAGAAAAACAGGGTGTAGGTGGAGAAACATGCTTGTTGTGAGCAGCCTGGAGACCTGCTGGGAACAGGGCTGTGTGGTGTTAGATACCACTTGCCTGGTGAGCTTAAAATCACACCAACACCTAGAAACCTTCTCCTTGTTGGCATGCACAGAGAAGAAACCCAATCTAAAGGTTGTGTGTGCTTCTCTGAGTCCCGTCATGCCAAAGCGGATGCTACGTAGACCTACAGAGCAGCTATAAGCTGAGGGTGCTTAAGCAAATTGTACGTGGAGAGACCGAAGCTTCACTTAGCAATCGTGGTGGGTTAGTGCCTTCACTTCATTCCTGCTCATCCTACTCCGTAAGCTCCCTTTGGTGATTTTCCTCTTGTCTTTGGTGTTTACACCCTTCAAATATTTGCCGACAGTTGAGTTGCCGAGCCCCTGCTACGCTGCCGTTAAGCCAAGCTAAACACATTAGCTCAGAAAGTCGGTCTCTCTGACTCCGTAACGATATTTTGCTTTGTTCTTCTCTGAATTTCCTCCGGTTTATTGATATTTCTCGGGGATGGTGGAACCTGGCCCTGAGGGTGATACGGGAGGTGCAGAAAACTGAGCAGTGGGTAGAAAATCCAGGTGCCTATGGCATGCGAAGGCAGAAGGGGTGCTGGGTTTCATGGAGTCTAGATGCCTCCTTGCCTTGTTTGAGTAAGTGCAGACGGGAGGTGGCCCCGTGGCCCCTTGGCTGAACCCAGGGGTCGGCTAATAGAGGACTGTGGAGGTCAGTGGGTGCCTGTGTGATGGCCTTTCCCTGGGCTCATCCCTCCTGTCTTCTCCTTAGTGAAGATGGAAACTTTGCCAGGCTTAAACACCCCTTCAGACCTGCGGCGCTGAAGGGGTCTTCAGAGCTTCTCTCCCAAATTGTCTGTGCTGGGGGGTGTGCTTTCCTCAGCAGAAAAAAAGACTAATAAGCCTTATCTCTAGACATAATGATCCAGCTTTTGAAGCCCAGCCTGGTCCTGCTGCCACTCCTCAACCCTCATTCTTCCATGCCCCTGCTGCTATAATCTGTCACTTGATCTTGCTGGCTGAAGCAAGGAGAAATCCTTGGCTTGGTGTAGGACTTTCTTTCTTCTGCATCCATGGATGCTCGGAGCGGTCATCAGGAGCACCTGGGCTACACATGGAGCCCACCCTTGCTGGGAAGGAGAGCCGTTCTTCAGTGTTTGCTCAGGGTGGAGAACCCAGCAGGATCCTTGTTGCTCATCCTTGCTGGTGGGAGGACGAGGAGGCCATGTGTAGACAGGGCAGGGATCCACAGCGGGCTTCGCTCCTATTTACTCAGCTGCAGAAAGTACTTGAGTCAACACAAACTGCCTGCAGCAGCATGGTGGGGCAGCATTAGACCCCACGGAGCCGGATGGGGGGTGCAGGAATGCATGGCAGGTTTAGGAAGCTCACAGCAAAGCTCAGGATCCCCTGCACATCAGGAGTGAACGTAATAAGGAGTGACTTCCCTCGAACTTTTGCAGAGCACAGGTTATATATGTATGTATCTCCTTGGAAACACCCAGCCAAGCAATGTGGGGTATTTTAGCCCAGTGCAGACTCCCCATCTTCCCCAAACCCAACAGCCTATGCAAGTCAGAGCAGGAAAGCCCCATACCCCATGTACCCTCCAGCACAGCCAGAAGGGTCCCATATTTTAGTAATGTTGGTTTCTAAGGATGAACTGCCTCCAAAGGAGTTTGCAAATGAGGTCCTGTGCGGGAATACGGTGACTCTGTTATCACGGTGCTTGTAGGTGCAATCCCTGATCATGGCGTGCCTGCCTGGAGAACTGCGCTGGTGGGAGAGACATGCAGGTGAGATCAGATAAGCAGGAACATCTGAATGCTGGGATGGAGGTGCGGCATGCCAAAGCGGAGGGGAAAACATCTTTCAACTTCACTGTGCACCTGCCTGAGCCACCAGGCCACCAAGCTCAGCCTGGCCCACCAAAGGATTTGGGACAAAGGCTGCCATTGAGAAGTGGACCTGTTCTTCCCTGGCAGCCTGTGCAGGCCAGTCCTCACAGCCTCCGAGCAAATCACTCAGAGAAACTCTCCACTCCCTTTGGAAAGCATCCATGACTCCAGGTCGCTTGAGGGGCACCTCCGAAGGCCACGGTTGGCTCAGCGAGTCGGGTCCTTCATGCAGGTTGGCCACAAAAAACATTTCCTTCTGGCCTGCCTGGAGCAGACAGTGTGTTCCCATTCCAGGATTGATCCCAGATGTGAGTTAGCATTACAAATACATCTCAAAACCCTCATATCCCCCACCTGCCAAGTCCTCCACCCCCAGCCCAGTCTAGAGGGATGATTAACACATGCTGCAATAAAACTCATCAGTTACTGCTCTTTCCACCCCTCTTAGCTGCAGGTTCAGGTTCCCACGTGCTGTTTTCTACCTCTCAGTTTGCAGAACTGTTGCAGGCAGAAAAATTACTCCCCACCCATCATATAACTATACTTTCCACCCCCAAAGTATTTTTGCAGATAGAGTCACTTTTTTTTTTTTCTAACATCCCTCTGAGATTGGGTCTTGATCTGATGCTTGGAAAACTGAGGCACAATAGGGTAAAGCCCCTTTCTCCAAGGGTTTTTGACAGATTAACGGCAGCTGCAGGGTCAGATCTCACAAACTTCTACCTCCCGATCTTGCATTCAGCTTTGTGCTGCAGGTCATTCTGTTGAGTTCTGTGTATTTTATCTCATCTAACACCCAGGATATATGAGCTTTATGAAGCTAAGAATAAGCAGGGATTAATGTGTTCCATGTCTATCTCCAAAGTCTCTCTCCAGGTCTTCTCCTAAGGGATGAAATTCAGGACGCTGTTTAGGTGTCCTCATGAGCCTTTCTTTACATACCCCCTTAGTATCCAAGTTTGTTGGCAGCCCATTTTCTTGAAATAAAGAGCACCACATGAGAACGAGCCCCAGCAAAGCATTTATGCTTTAAAACACTCTGCGGCATGAACCTGGTGTGATAGTCAGGGCAACGAGCAGAGCACAGGATGGAGCTCCCAAACCCCTGAGGTTTGAAGGCACCTCAAAGCGTCCTTTTGTCCTCGGTGCACTTTCCAGGCGCTTTCTCGGTGATAAAGCAAATGGAGCTTTTCTGTCCTCTCTAATAGCCTGAGAGTCCTGTAGAGTCTGAGCACTTTGCAGGCCGCCTTTATGGGAGGAGAGCGGCTTTATCTTTATGACACTAATGGAAAAACAAGACCTAATGACAGCTAATCCTGCTCATTTCACTTACAGGGCTACTTTTGGTGCCAAGTGGTGTTTACGCTGTCAGCTTGGCTTATCCAGTTTTGCCCTGCAGTGCCCTGCTCCTCCACACCCTGTACGTCTTGGTTTGAAGCAGGGATTGCTGTGGAGCAAATCTAGTGATTCCCTCGCTGGAGAAACCCAGGAGCAGAGAAGAGGACAGTCCAGGTGCAGGTCTGGACACCTTCTGCTGAAGGATGTCCAGGATGCACCCTTGCTGTCTCATGAGTGCTGCGTTTCCCAGCACGTGTGGATGGGTTCATCCACCACCCATTGTCGTGTTTTCCATTTGCATTTTTAGAGGAGTCAACGTGGGGAGGGCTCAAGGTTTCTTCCCCAAACCCACAGGTTTGGGGAGGGATGAGCTGCGTAGGAAGGAGGCCCGGGGACTCTTGTTTCTCTGGCTGTATGCAGCGTATGGGCTGAATGTTTCCTTTGTGGTGTGGTCTGTGGAAGCTTGTGTCTAGCCCTTTGCTCTCGTGCCAGGGAGTCCCGGCACTTCCATCCTGGAGCTGTCTCGCTGGGACAAAGGACATCAGTCTGTGCGCAACTTCCCCGGCTCTCCCCTTAGCCCTTCTGACGATTTTGTGTCGGAGTGGAGCATGTTTAAGTGGGTCAACAAAGAGGTCATTTTTCCCAGCGCAAAGTACCCTAATAAATTAACCAGTGAGGATTTTAATAATACATGAAAGGAGAGAGGTTCACCGCTTTTGGAAAGGCTTTTCAGCTATTGCCGGGGTCAGCAGCTGGGTCAGTGGCCATTGGGATTCCAGTGGAGGGAGAGGTGGTGGGCATCATCCTCCACTGAGGAGCATATATGTGCGGTTGGGCTTGCAATAGAGCTACCTCCATTTCAACCCACTGAT
The DNA here is from genome assembly GCA_003993805.1 of Himantopus leucocephalus. Lineage (NCBI taxonomy): Eukaryota > Metazoa > Chordata > Aves > Charadriiformes > Recurvirostridae > Himantopus > Himantopus leucocephalus. Next base: position 218,550,713 of record RSEF01000001.1, on the reverse strand, counting down.
GTAAGTGTTGTTAACGGCTTTTCAACACAGATTAATGGGCACACGGAGGGAGCTGCTGTGGGGTGGCAGTGGGGTGGAGTTAGCACCCACCCTTCTGTCGACTCCTCTGAAGCCTGAAGCACGTGGGCTTCCAGCTGGGTTTCCAAAAAGATGAGGCTTGTGTGATCAGTCAGGGGGAACAGTAGACTACCTCAGCTGCATCTGGCTGCAACCACTTTTAATGGAATAATTTAAATTTAAGGAGAAAAAGCTAATCCACAGAGGTCACACTGAACGGTCCTGTAGATCTGGTAGCTTCTCAGCTGTTGTAGAGTGGTTTTCAGCACCTCAGCTGATTTATTCCTCTGTGGCTTCCTTGATTTTAAAGAAGTCTTTGAACAAGGCAATCTGTTACCATCACCCCAGGTTATTTTCTGCCCTGTTCAGCCAGATTTGTGGGCATTCTCCAGGTCAAAGTAGGAATATTTGATGTCAAGAGCCTGTTCTCACTGTGGTGTTGGTCAGGCAGGAAATAGGAATGACCAGAAATCCTGTAGCATCCCAAACATACTATTGCAAGGGCTTCTATAGGCTCTAATTTTTAGAAGACAATAGTGACATGAGCACTGCCATTAGGAGCAGGTTATCTTTGAATAGACCATCTTCTCATCCGTTTGACCTTCTCATCTATGTTGGCTAATCCATACTACTGTTTATCAAGTGACTTATTACACACTTGAGTTCCCAAAGCCAAACAGACTATTTATGCTCAGGAATATCTTCCTCAGGCTTTGCTTGCTGGCAGAAGGCAAAGGCTGGGGCAGAGGCGGGGTTAATAAAGTGCCTCAGCACTGTTCCCGAAGGCCGTGATGGGCTCTGCCAATGCACAGTCATAACACCATCGCAGCATCCATCAGACCCTAGCCATCTATCTGCCTTTGAGGTGCTACCTTCTGGAGAAGGTCTCTTTCTTCCTAAGAGAAAGCCCAGGACCTTCCTTGCTGTCTTCCAAATTCTGGGTGGATGATCTCTGGAGACTGTCTTTCCTAGAGCCTTCTGCCCCAACCAAACCTCTCAATGGCTACTTCCTCTTGATTTTCTGATGGGGTCCCCTCACTGAAGGACCATGGAGAGATTTGAAAATCTGGTATTTGAAGAGGAGGTGAGCAGATCAGTATGCAAAGTTCCTGCAGGGAAGCTCATGGAAGTCCTGGAAGGAGCAATCTTCTTGCCTTTCATTCAAAGCATGCAAAAAGAAGACAACAGCTTTCCAGATATGGGGAGAAAGGGATTAGGTTAATTCTGAATAAGGGAGTTATTTCCAACCCAGAAGGTAGAAGAAATGTTCAGAAGAGACTCCCTAGGCAGCAAAAGGTCCATGCCCAGCATCAATCCTGGGCCAAATGGTGGTCCTGTTAATGGCAGGTCAGCTATAGGGTAGTGAGGGTAGCCCGTACAGCCCAGAGCACGTGGCAAGTTGTTGCAGATGGAGTGATGCACTTCACTCATAGAGAGAAGCAGCAATACTTTTATTGATATAAAACAGGGATTTATCAAAGTTTGATGGTAAACGCGACAGTGTTTTGACAAGACTCGATGGCAAGGCAGATTTACTGCATAGAAGACAGGGCCAGACAGAACTGTCAGGGAGACCTTCCTGTTGAGTCGAGGGTCAGAAAGCCCCCCCCCCTGCTTTCTAAACTGCTTCTCAGAGAGGAGTCTCGGTGAGGCTGGATCCAATCCTTGTCCCAGAATTGGTCAGGAGTTTATGTCTAAAGGATTATACATGCACAATCAATCCTTTATATCACTTAGCTAAGATTTCAAAGTTTAGCATGCTATTAGTCACTTACCGAGGGTCTGTTGTGGCATGAATCTTGAGAAATAACCTTGAGTGGCGTCCCTACTCGAGGGGAGATCCTGGCGTGCAGCCCGCTGCCCTGCAGGAGAGTTCAAAGGCCTCTTGGGCTGTTCACTATTTATGGGAGTAAAATGATTGACTTATAGTCACATTTGCATATCGACCACAGCGCCAATATTGTGGTTAGGTGGGTGCATCACTCAAGTCAGCCCTTGGCTATTGTATTGTTATCTGTTTCCCCAAAACCACACTGAGTCAGATGCGGCCATCACAACTAGATGCACCGTTGTGACCACCACGAGTGGTTATTGCTTGGGCAGGGTAACAGGAGGTAAAGGTCAGGTTGGCAGTGGAGCATACCGTCACACAAGTGAATTAAAACCTGATAGATCCCAGAAAGATGTCGCCCTCAGAAGTGGCTTTCCTTCTTGCTATTTTTCAGGGATTAATAATAGTTCCCAGCATTCCTCTAAGTGAAGCAGGTCTGATGGCTCCTGCGGGGAGAAGCTGCCAGTGGCACAAAGGGTAATGAAACGGTAAATGTTGAAGACAAATTCATCAGACAGGGCAGTCTGGATCANAAAAAAAAAAAAAAAGGTTAGAAAACAGCCCAATGCAAAATTGTACATCAAAGGAGAAGAAATGAAGATTGTTCCTACGGAAAGGGGCAGTGAATCACCAAATGCAGGGGTTTCTGGGCTTAGTAGAAAGCAACTGCACAAGCAGCTCCTGACGTGAGTTGAGGCTGAGGCAGAAACAGCTACTGCGACCTTTGATGTCTAGATGAATGGGTAGGAGGTGCATTTATTTCTCCTTATATACAGCAATGGCAAAGCGTATTAGAGTAGCTGGCTACTAATGTCGACGCTGAAGAGGAAGAACGGGAACATGAAAGTATTGCAGTAATAGTGTTTAGCACAGAAAATGCTTAGGCTGGCAGCTGATTAGTTTTTTGGAAGAGCTGAGAGGTTGGAGTGCATAGATGATTGTGGTATTTTCTCCCTGCGAAGGTGCTAAGAGCGTTCCAGTCTAGTGGAAAAGGGCATCGCGAGAACCCTTTGCAAGATGCCAAAGCCACCAAGTGACAGATTGAAAGCAACCCCCTCCTTGCTTTTCCTTTCTGGAGATGGTGGCTACACACAAGGACAAATCGAGGGTTACTGGGGTCCATATCGGCATAAATGAGCATTTAATTAAGAGACGGTGATATAGAAGAAATCAGTTTATGATCATAGGATCATCAAATGGTTCAGGTTGGAAGGGACCTCAGGAGACCTGGACTGCCTGAATGTGTGATTCACATAGGTAAGGGGGGAACCTGGAGAAAATCTTCTGTAGGCACAGGGTTGCGGGACTGGAAGTGTTATGAGGACTCAACACAGACCCCGACCAACTGCTGTCACTGACAGATGTTTCAGCTGTTGGGGACATCTGGAGAGATGTACCTCACTGTGGCAGGCTTGAAACCAGAAATCTGAGTGTTTTAGCTGGCCACCCTCCACCCAGCTGTGCAACAAGTGAGATTCGGACCCTTGTGTTGTGCAGATCTGGGTTTTTCCCCAGGTACACCCTAAGTTATCTTCTGCTGCCCTCCAGCCCATGAGCCGAACTGCCTGAGTATGGTGCCTGCCAGGAGAGCAGTGGTCAGGGCTGTGAGCTCGGCACGGCTGATGGAGAGCCTCGGGGAGTGTCTGGATGTGCAAGTGCCTTCTGTGCATGTCTCCTGGAAACCAGTAAGTCCCTCAGCAGGTTTCAGAGGGGCCTGACAGCAGGATGAGATCATTAGGTCTCTACAAGTTTCATTTAAAAGGGTGAGCTGGAAGAGGAGAGAAATCCTCTTTTAACTAAGGAAAGGCTTTCACATGAGCTTACACATTGTGAAGCACCAGGGAATCCACTCTTTAGGGTGCCCTTTTAAGCCACAGGAATGAACCCCAGGTCCCAAAATCAACTAAGCCTTGAGGAACCAGCCCACATGTGAGTACCANCCATTGGTGCTGGTCTCCATGGAGCTGTCTTTCTCTTAGGGGCTTTTGACTCCATTTCTCACTTTTGCCCAAACTTAATGTGTTTGGCGTCAGAGCCTCCTGCTTCTGTGTCTTGCCAAAATACCAACCACACCCACGTTTCCCAAAGCAAAGCCAGGGCAGCATGTGAAGCCGTGATGGTTGGGCTCTGCCACAAGGGTCAGTGTGGACAATGCTGCTTCCCTTGCTTATTCCAAGCTTGGCACATATGAACATCGGTAGAGGGTCAAACCCAAGTCCGTCTAGTGTTGAATGTTGCACAGTGGTCCATAAGCAGGCATCTAGGGAGGACTGCCTCCTCCTCCTCTGAATATTTTCATC
>RSEF01000001.1:218531833-218546425 GCA_003993805.1 Himantopus leucocephalus | reverse complement strand
GCAGGTCAGTAGCTTGAAGGTGTTGAACCTCCTCCTGCCTCCTGTATTTTGGGGCAGAAGGTGTCTTCTGGGTCTGATACCAACTGGGGGACATACTGGTGGTCCAGCCCCACAGTAGCCTTATATATGTGTCCCCACTAGAGTCAGAGAACATTTGGACAGGGACAAGTGGCTTCATTTCCTCCGAAAGGGAATCCGTCTGGGTGTGCCAAAGCCACTTAAATACCTGAATCAACACCTAGAGATGAACACATTTTTTTGTGTCAAAAAATGATTATTGCCATGAGCAAACAGCTCATGCAGACACATGCAAGTGGACCGCAGTTAGACATAAACTAGACATGAAAAGGGGAAATTTCCTCAAGGAAAAGACCATAGAGGCAGCATGATTGTAGCCAAGGGGTTAAGGGAGTGATTTATTGGCTTGGGAGCCAGAAGGCAAGGAAAGGACCTCACCGCCGCCGCAGATTTGAGTAGCCCTGGCTGGGTTAGTTCTCTTCTTTCATTTGTCATCTGCCTTTTCTCTTCCAGTCTGGCATGTCTGAGCTAATGATGTTTCTCACAGCATCTGGCACAAAGCAGCTCAGATTTTAGATACTGTCTCATGTTGGGGCTACCATGGTAATGTTTCCTTGACAAAAAAGCTACGGCAGGGAAAGATGAAGGTCCTAATTTTGTAAAGGCGTGAGGATGTCCAATTGCCATGGTATCCCCAGCGATCCGGTGTTATTTTCCAGAGGGTTTGTGGGAATGTGCTGGGGAAGGTAAAAAAAGAGACATTTAAGGGAGTGCGTTTCACCAAAGCAAACCTAAGCTCTGCAAAACCTCATAAAACGGGACCCTGTGCTGGTTCCTGCGTGTTGGGTGGAAGTTTTGGCTGCTGGGAGAGCAACACCCCTTGCTCCACTCCCAACTGATGTCCCAGTAGTGCAACTGTCCTTCTCTCAAAAAAAGGAGTCAGGCACCACGATGCTCAAGAAGTGCAGTTTTGTCACATCATCTCGCTCTTGCAGAGGTTAGTCCAGCTGCAGATGGGTACACACTGAGACAACAGGAGAGCACATTAAGCAGGCTGAAAATTAACAAGCTTTGGAGTTTTTCTAAAATTAGAAATCATCCTTGGAATGGCAAACCTATCCCAAATATCCTGCTACAAGCCAAAGAAACTAGACCAGTCTGTAAGATGATGGGAGAAACTTCCTGACACTGTCATCTTCAACCCCACAATACCTCATCATCTCAAACCAAACAGGGGATGGTGATTTTTGCTGAGCCTGTTAAGCTCAGAAGAGGTTCAGTGTCACCTTGTAAGACCCTTTTTTAGCAGTCTTTAAGTGAAGGAAGCGGCATGCCAAGGGAAGGGGGAAGCGGCCTGACACACCTCTCATTCCTGTTGTCCACCTCTACGTCCATCTGTATTTCCATCCGCCTTCGCCTGGGAGATGGAGGGCAGAGCAAGGATTCACTCCTAGAGCTGACATGGGTGTCTATCTCCAAATGATTGAAACTAAGACTCAAATTGGCTTTTTCAGACTCTTTTCTTGGTTCAAAAGCGTTGTTTTAAATCAGCTTTGCTTTGAAACACAACCAGCCTTCAGGGTTTGGAAAGGATTCACTGGCTATGAAACCTGTTTCTTATAGCAGCCCCTTCCCCATCTCCCTGTGGAGCTCATGGAGGCTCATAGATGTGGGACAAAAGAAAACCACAATGCAATGCCCTGCCTGGAAAATGTCTCACAGCCAAGCCCAATCCTGGTGAAAGCAAACCTTGTCCTCTTCTGAACATCTTCCTGGATGTCGCAGAGGGCTGGTGAGAGGAGACACAGGGTGGGAGAGCAGCTACAGCCTCTAGGACGAAGCAGAAGGGAGATGGACAGCGATGTGTTTTTTCCCGTCGAGCCCATCACTGGGCGCTCACGGGGCAAAGCATTGTTGCAATGAGTTTTTTGTGGGCAGGGACTGGCGTATGTTCCTGAGGAAGTCTGGGGCAGGATCCATGGTCCCTGCCGGAATCATAGAATCATAGAATGGTTTAGGTTGGAAGGGACCTTGAAGATCATTGAGTCCCAAGCCCCCTGCCATGGGCAGGGACACCTCCCACCAGACCAGGTTGCTCAAAGCCCCGTCCAGCCTGGCCTTAAGCACCTCCAGGGATGGGGCCTCAACAACTTCTCAGGGCAACCTGGGCCAGTGTCTCACCACCCTCAAAGTGAAAATTTCCTAATATTTAATCTAAACCTCCTCTTTTCCAGTTTGCAGCCATTCCCCCTCATCCTATCACTACATGCCCTTGTAAAAAGTCCCTCCCCAGCTCTCCTGTAGCCCCTTTAGGTACTGGAAGGCCGCAATAAGGTCTCCCCGGAGCCTTCTCTTCTCCAGGCTGAACAATCCCAACTCTCTCAGCCTTAATGGTGTGTGGCTTTTTTGGGGCAGATCCCTGTTCTTGGTGTAGCAATTTGGGGTAGCCCAAAGCTAGGGGCGAGGGAAGGGAAATCGCTGACAGCACTGTGGGATTTGTTTTGCTCTTGCAGAGGCCAGAAAGCTACAAAAACTCAGTTATCAAAACGCTGTGCTCGGAGTCATTTGTTCATGCCGCATTCCCATGTCCAGCCCTGCTTGTGTAATGGCCGGGAAAGCGCTTATCAGAGCCTGATACCAAAGTCTCAGGAGGGAAAAAAAATCTCCGAGCAGTTTGCTTTTTCTTCCAGAAACCCGAAGTAGAAAAAAGNTGCTTTTTCTTCCAGAAACCCGAAGTCGAAAAAAGCAAAGTAAACTCCGCTCTCGCTGTTGGCGCGCTCGCGTGGCGCAGGCTGACTTACGCCGGCAGGTTGGTCAGCTCTTGCTCACCCCTGTAGGGTTGAGTGTAGTCAACAGTGGTGGCTGGGTTTTGCACACAAACTGGAGATGCACCAGTCTCGACATGCATCATGTCAAATAGATATAACTATAGTATCATAATATATATGGTAAATATAATATCACACAATAAACCCCTGGGGCATCCTGTTTGATTGTCGCAGCCCCTTGTCCGTGTCAGCCTCCAAAGAAGCAGTGAGGTGCAAGTCAGCCCCCGCGGTGCTGTGCAGGCAATGGTGACGGTGGGGGACGAGGACGATGCATCTTTGTGCTCAGTTCATCGTTCGTGTGGCAGAGCCGCGTGCTTGTGCCCAGTGAGGCGACACGGCAGCGCCATCGCCCCGCGGTTTGCCCCAGCATCGAGTCAGGATGCGGCCAGGGCAGACACAGAGGCTGAGAAGCACCCCTGGGCCGGGCATTGCCAAAAACAAAGCACCTCATGGCCGAGGATGAAAAATCCCTTTAGTGGCCCTGGCTTCTGGATCAGACCCAGATTAAACAGTCAGCTGGACACTCGCTGCAATCCCTTCGGGGCCCCAGGGGTATCGCCTGCAGTGTTGCTTTTGTAGGACATGGTCCCTGTCCCCGTGCTGTTTTTCTTGGGCTTCGACAGAAGCAATAGTGGTGTCATCTTGTCCCTTCACTGGGTGTCCTGCAGATCCCCGGGGATCTGCCAGCTCTGCCCGTCCCCGCGCAGGGACACCCCTCTGCCTGCACCTCCTTTGGGTACCGCTCCGGTCCCCCTGTAAAGGGTGTGCGGGGTGAGAGATTTCAGCTAGGAATAACAGAGTGGAATACAAAACAGGGCTGAATAGCAGGAAATACTTCCAGATAACAAAATCCATGGCACGATGGCAGGGACACGGTGGAAGCCCTGCGCATGGACCATTTGTGGACAGCCCCAGGGCAGGAGCTGGACTCCAGCTCACTCCTTCGATCTCCTTGCTTTCCCTGCACCTTCCCGCTTGCAAAGGCACATTGCAGCTTTCAGCAGAAGGAATTACTCAGAAAAGGTTGCTTTACTCAAGGAAAATTAAAAAATGGCAATGCTGCCCTTTCTCATGAGGATGGGTGCGTGGTGGGGGGCTGTGCCCATCCCATGTTTGGGCTCAGGGTCTGAGCAGTCTCATCACGTCTCTGTATGACAAGTTCAACACTCCTCCCTGGGAGCTGGATCTAATTATGGAAAAGCAATTTAGATTCAGAGACAACTGAGGTCAGAAGGGACTTTTAGAGGTCTCCGGACCAACCTCCTGCTCAAAGTGGAGCAAGCTCGAAGTTAGGGCCAACTGTGGAGGAGGTAAATCACATTGTTCCTGGTCTTGTTTTGAATATGTCCAAGGATGGACATCACCCCATCTTTATTTTTTGTCCTGCCACTCATTGTGAAGCCTTTTCCTTCCATCTAATAGGACCTTCCCATTGCCTCTCATTGCCCCATGCATCTCTGAGAAAGTGTTTGGTTCCATCCTCTGTACACCCCTCAGGTAGGGGCACTCCTGGCCCATTCCAAGGTCTCACCTGTGTCCTTCTTTCTCAGACAGTCACAGCTTGTCTGGCAGTGTAAGTACAACCTCACTACTTGGTATTTTGTTTTTCCACCTCATCCTTAATCAGGCACTCCCGCATCCCAGCAGAAACGCAGTCGGCGCCCTCACGTCCCAGAGAGACATCTTTATTTTCGTAAGATTGACCATGAGCAGCACTGAGCTACTGAAATCTTTCCAACTGGAGAACTCCCGTAAAATAAATACGGAGGGAAATGTTTTCCACATTGTGTCACTGCTTTGTCGCCCGTCGCGTTCGCAGAGCACGGCGGCGGGGAGCGGGTCCTCCAGCTTATAGCAGCGTCCCTTTAGCTCCAAGCCATCCCAACCCCTTACTTCCCAGGTAGCAAATCTCTCTCCAGCAGGAGCTGGTTTTGAAGCTTACGAGTTTTTAAATGGTCTTGCGAATATGTTTTAGTCCGTGCTTGAGGCTCACCTCCTTAGAGCCCAATCTCAGCCAGCTGTGAGCGATGCTCGGTGCAGGAGGTCTCGCACCAGCCGCGCTGCCCTGGGGTGGATTTTGCACGTAGCGATGCAGTGTGTGCTCTGAAGCCTAATTACACCTCCAACAGTAGGGGAAAAAAAATAAAATCCCAGGAGGGAAGGTCAGTTTGACAGCCTGAGAGACACACTGAGTTGGGGGTTTTTTGCATCGCCGTTACTTCCCCCGATTCCCCAGCGAGCTGAGGAAGAGCCGCCTTGTACGCCAGCAAGGTTTCCCTTGCCCTGCAGGGTCTCGCCGCTGCGGTGCGGTGTTATTAACGCTGCCAATCAAGCCTCCCACAAAGCGATGCTGCTAACGAACTCGCCGTGAACTCAGCCAGGGCAGACGCATGATTAGCAGGGATCAGTCTCCATCCCTTTGAAGGGTGAGAGGAGCGGGGTTGGGACCCGTCTGTACCCAGCATCGTGTCAAAAGGTGCTGCGAGCAGGCAGCGGGCATGGAGAAGGTGCTTGGGGAGCCAGGCTGGGGGGGGGNGGGGGGGGGGGGGGGGTCTGGAAGGGCAGGAGGGGGCTCAGGGAGCTCCTGTGTGCTCTTGGGCTCGGGAACATCAAGGCTTTGTGGGGGCAATCAGCCAGCAGAACCGTTACCTGAGCAGACACGGGGGGCTTCCTCGCTGCTGGCAAATCTTCTTCCAAGCTGCGTCTGCTTTGAGTTAGCGCTAACACAGGGAGAGGAGAGGCGTTCTTGCATGAATAATAAAACCAGCATCCTTCTGTCCATCAGATGAGATAAAAAGCCCCCAGGGGCATAGAGGAAGACAACATTATTATACAGGTCACCAATAGGTTATTCTACAATCCTCCTGCGTGAGGCTTCACTCCCTGATGCTGGTAGCACTGGCCGCAGTAGGGGACCATGTCCCTTGTGCAGGATTGTGGGGATGGGGTGGCCGGGGCAGGGTCAGCCCCAGTGTGGGGTAGCACAGTCCAACGGCTACAGTCGGTGCTGTTGTTGCACATGGCAAAAACACCACCACTACTGATTGAGCCAAACCACCCAAAACACACTCTCAGGGTACCTGCATCGTCTCTGTCCCGCTTTCCCGGGGGTCATCTTGCCAGGATGGCTAAAATGGTGGCAGGTGGGAGGGGGCAACATGGGGACACAGTGGCTGGGAAGAAAAGTGAGACCTCTCCAGGCATCGCAGTCCTTCTCACGTGCTCCTGGAGCGTGAGCTCCTCTCTGCCACACCAGATGCACCAGGAGCCAGAGGGCGGACGTGCTTGATGGGGTGCAAGACCACTCTGCATTGCAGAGTGAAAACTGGGGCCATGTGGGGCTGGGACAGGCTCAGGGCTTTCCACGGGCGCGGTGGCATCCCCACCAGTGGATGGTGGCCGCAGGTGCAATGGTAAGAGCCGTCCTGCAACCAGCGCATCTCTGGCTATGGGCAAATCTGGGACAAAAGCTCCCGCTTGCCCCACTGTGGGGTTTCCTGCTCGAGATGGGTCGCTCAGTCGCTGACTTCATCCTGGTGTGAGAAATTTGCCCGATGTCACAGCTAGGTCACTCATCCCGCCTGCCAGCTCGGATTAGATCCTGTGGTTTGTGTCAGATCAGATTTTGGAAGGTTTATTTCACACTGGTGGTGTGCTGCGCTCGCAGATACAAAGGTGGTGGGGAGCGGGGGGAGAAGGAGCAGGGCAGAGAGATTTCCTGGGAAATATATATTTACCTCTCCTCTCCTCTCCTCTCCTCTCCTCTCCTCTCCTCCTCTCCCTATATATGCTGTAAGGGTGTGGTGGTAAAATTACTCATATTTAAGATTTGAGAGTTCTGGCTCAGAAGTTTATCCTAATTGAAAGAACATTTCTTCCAACTAAAAGCCAACAGTCTCTGACCATTTCCACCTCCTCACCTCTGAGGTAAGATAGAACTGGGTGGGCCACTTCTATAGGCGCCACCAACAGCCGTCTCTCCATATTGTCACATTATTTACTGTTTGATTCCTTCTTGGGACTGTGGCAGTTAGCAAGCTCCCTGGGGATGGATACCTGGCTTTGCTAACATTGAAATTATTATTTTCCTCACCTCTTCTCTTTTTCTGAAACAATATATAGGCTGGGTCTCTGCAATCACTTGGCAGAGAACAGGGGAGCAGAGAGGGAGATGCTGTCTGAATGTCCTCTCGCTATGACCATAGTTAATAAAGTTTCTGTCTGACCTGTCCTTAGTTGCACTTGGGTTATTACGCACTTGGAGTCCCCAGATTCTCCGACAAGGGACTCTGCACTGACGCCACCACTTCTGTCACGGCATTGTGCCATCAGGACAGCCACAGGGGACATGAGGGACCTCACTCATGGTGTGGTTAGATCTCCCATGGCAGTATCTCAGTTGCTAAAGAGCAGCCACCACTCCGGTCGGGCTCTCCAGTTCCTTTACCCAGCAGAGGGGACAAGAAGGGTCCCAACAGCAGCCTGAGCCCCCCAGAGCATCCATGCTAAGTGCGCTCAGCCAATGAACCCAGAAGCACCACCTCATCTCTGCCAACCCAACTCTCCAACCCATAAAACAACCAATTCCAGGTAGCATCCAGCTGGAAAGGGATCACTTTTGTAAACTTTAACGTGCCACGCCACTGCTGAGGTGGAAAGCAATCAAGCAGCAGTCACAGTTCTCGGCACCCAGGGAGGATTTACATTGCGCTGGCAGCAGGACGGGCATTTTTTTTAACCAACAAGTCTTTAAAAGAAGTACTTGCCAAGCATCAAAATATTTCTCAATGATATTAAGGGCCGTTAGCAGCTGTAATTTGACTGTGAAGCAACCTGATGCAAGCAAAGGACCACACAGCTGGAAATTTGTGCCGCAAAGGCACCATTTTACGGCTGTTAAGCTGTTGGCCTCTCTGCGTTGTAAAGCTGTTAAACAAACACAGCCCTTGGCTCACACCGCGCGTCGGTGAGGCACAGTGCTTTGGCAGGAGCGGGCTGACACCAACAGGGGCTTCAAAGGAGCAGGGAAGAAATAGAAATAAAGAACGAAGGAAATTCAGGTGGAGGAGGAGGTGCGTGTTGGCCAACACAGCCCTGTGGTGGGAGAAGGTGGTCTTGGAAACCGAGTGTTCACGTGGAGTTGCATCCTCCTCTGTTTTGGCATGGACATATGGATCCTATGCATCCTACTGCTGTTGCAGCTGGTGGTCAGCAGACCCTTAGATCACCCCTTTGCAGGAAGGTGATATCCCAGGGCAGCCTAAACATGGAAGATTTGGATGATATTGATAGCTTTGAATGGGGAAATAGGTGTCCAAGGAGGGTGGGCCGCATGCTGCAGGCTGCGTATCCTTTGCCACATATCATTATATGTTGAAGCAAGTTCTGTTAGTGCCACAAGATGCTCCAAGAGCAGCCCCAGCCTGGCAAACACAAGCTGAGCCCTTTTCCTAATGGAGACATAGCAAATCCATGGGGAAGAACTAAAAATACGCTTGCTGAGCTCAGTGCTCAAAAAATCAAAGAAAGGGGGAACACCTCCACAAAAATAAGAAGGTTCCTGGCTATTTCTTTATTATTTCCTTCCATTCTCTTCTAATGGCCAGTGCTAATTCCTCTGGCTCAGAAGCTGATCTCAGGAGGCAGAAATGGCTGGTCCTGCGGCGGGGACGTGCAGTGGGAGTTACATCCAGCTGTGCTGCCTGCAGCGACCTGTCCAGGACAGCAGCTGCTGCCGTGAGCTGATTTTTTGGATGAGAAGCTGTTTTAGAAAAACACTGGTGACTCTTTATCATCATGAGGGCACCAGGCAGAGGTGGACAGGGTGGTCATCCCAGGTTGGTGAGGTTGTTGCTCTGTCCAAGGGTTCCACCCTCCAGTGATACTCCAGCTCCTGAAGAGTCCCAAGAAGTTTTGTCCTGAGACGAGCACTTCTCTTGCAAACAGTTTATATTAGACTTACCCAATACCACCAGACTGCATGTGTTATACTCTTTTCTCTGCCAAATACTGACGGTGTGGGGCTTTCCATTGCTACCAGACAGACCAAAGAGAACTAGAGAAGTTGTGGCTCTTGCATTGGTGCTAAAAAGGGAAGCCGTGGTAGCATCGTTGGCCTTGCTTGCAGCGTTTCCTCCTATTTTTTCCATGAAAACTCTCAATTCTGGAGCCTAGTTTCTGTATTTTGTGGTTTCTTCAATGCAACTTCTCTGCCATGAAGGGATGCTGCAAGGCTTTGACTCCAAACAGGTGGAAAGCAATGAGCCAAGTAGGAAGAAGTGGTGTTGGATGTGTCTTCATTAAGGTGGGGGTTCATGTGGTTGCACAACTTGACCTTCTTTCAGATCCCCTCATCGATGTCTGCCCATATCTTAGTCCTGCCAAGTGGCTGCAAAGAAATAGCTCAGTATTAATAGGAAGAAGCTAATGGGACGTTTTTCACCTAGAGCTAGAAAAAATGTTCATGAGGGTTTTTTTCCAATGATTTGGGTGATCCATTTTGAGGAGATGGACTAGCAAATTACTGCTGCTGCCTGGTGAAATTGTTTTTTTTCCCCTCCTTGATGGACGTAGCTCCACTGTGTGCAGGTTTTTTTATCTAAAAGCGGCCGTTTTGTTGAGAAGTGGGTGAGCGTCTCCTGGATGAAACCAAAATCTGCCAGCTTCGCACGTCCTCTTACTAAGCAATTTCCTGCTCCGCTGCATTTGGAGGATTGCACTGAAGTTGCTTTCCTGGCACTGGGAGCCAGTTTGAGAATTAGTGCAAAACTAATTCAGTTACAAATCTCAAAGACACCACCAAAAGCTATTCTTAAGCTCTTGAGAAGTACGGTACAAATTGGAATATTCAGGGAAAGGATCACAGGGGGTTTACCCTTATTTCAGCCACCAGATTCTCCAAAATTATGGGATCCTCATGCAATTGGGTGGCTGAAATCTAGCACGTGCCCATTGCCAATATGTAAAGCCTCACAGGGCTGTACTCACCTCCCAGGGAGTTCCATGGAGGTCCCAGCACACCACTTGCCTTGCTGCCTCTCTTGGCTTACTAAAGATGTTTGTGGCTAGTGGCTCTTCCTTCTTAGAGGCGTCATGTGCCTCCTCATGACCCAACCTCTCATAATCACATGAACCTGAAAAACGATGATTTTTTTTAAAAAAAAATTAAGGTAAAGCTCATAAAACAAGCAAAAGTCCGCAGCCGGGGCAGGATGGTGGGAATCACATCCCCTCCCTTGGCATCCTTTGGTGCAAACCAAGGTCTGCATCAGGTAGTGCAGGAGCACTGGCAATACCCCACATCACCCTGCTCATCTGGGTGGACCGTATCCAGCCCACATTTTTCGTGCATCTCTCAAACCTCCACCACCTTTAAAGGGAGCTGGGCCGTATCCAGCCTACGTTTTTCGTGCATCTCTCAAACCTTCACCACCTTTAAATGGAGCCTGAACAAACTCAGATGTTTTAAGGACTACACTTAGACCTAGTCCTTCCCTTCTATATGCCATGGGAGCTGAGTCCCCTGCAGAGCAGCATAGCTCTGTGATGGGGACCAGCTCAAGGTGGTCCCTCACCCTGTGCATCCCTCCTGCAGGCGCCAGGATGCTTGTGCAGAGCTCAGTCCCCAAAAAAAACCCTCCAGCCCATGGGATAGGGAGTTACACCTGCACGATTCTCTGTGTAATATACATCGTCGTAGCATTTAGCACATCGTCGTTGTGGCTATTGCCCGTCTTGTGGGCTCCCAACTGCATTTGGTGTGGGGAGAGCAGAGGGGTGGCAGCTCCCAGTGCCGGGGCTGATGGCTGACATTTATTTTGCCAGTTTGATTCAAACACCATAAACCCCTGAGTCCGTTCCCCGGGTGGTTTGGCCAGTGGCGGCTGTCAGCACTGCTCAGAAGAATCGATGATAACCTTTTCCTTTGCTAAGGAGTTTTCTACGTACCAGGGAGCAGAAGATGCTGAAAAACAAACGAAGCTTGGATTCTCCATGGGTCTCCCTGGCATTATTCCTGATATTTAAAAAACCAAACCAAATCAGTTCCCCGTTGGTTTTATTAGCCTTTCTATCCTGGCATTTAAACAAAGATGGGATTGGCATGGTCGGTATCTGCAGACGTGCGCTGCGATGCTCTCAGGGGTTTCTCTGAAGGGCAGGATACCCAAGGCACTGTGTCCAAAGCACCTGAGCTCCTCCAAGCTGCTGGAAGGCATTTCGGCACTGTGATTGCCGGTGATGCTGCCCTGCAGATTGTCCTGCATCAAGGAGCAAAGGGTATGTAGGTCCTGGGAGTGTGGCTGGGCTGTAGGGTAGGAGCAAGGTTGCTTTAAGCCTCCAGACTAGCACTTCTTGGGGTCATGTTAAGCTAGAATGATATTTCGGTATCTAATTCTCCCAGATAACCAGTGGGATCTGAGTATTGAACTGATGAACTGAGCTGAGTCTATGCACCTCTTGCAGGGATGTTCTGAACAGGATCCCAGAGCATCCCGGCGCGGAGAGGTGTCTTGTCCCTCTGTGTCACCCTGTGCCTGGCAGGGGTTTCTTGGCCCTCACGACTTGAGTGATGGGGCTCATGCTTCCTCTCTTCTTGGTTGCAGGCATGGAAGAAACGCTGGTTCATCCTGCGCAGCGGTCGGATGAGTGGCGACCCCGACGTCCTGGAGTACTACAAAAATGACCACTCCAAGAAACCTTTGCGTGTGATCAACCTCAATTTCTGCGAGCAAGTGGATGCGGGCCTGACCTTCAACAAGAAGGAGCTGCAAGACAGCTACATCTTCGACATCAAGACCAGCGACAGGACATTCTACCTGGTGGCTGAGACCGAGGACGACATGAACAAGTGGGTTCGCAGCATCTGCCAGATCTGTGGCTTCAACCAGTCCGAGGAGAACACAGGTACCATGAGAGCTGTGTCTGTGGCCAAGAGCATCTCCTGTCCTGTCCTCCCAACAGGGCCCTCTTTCAGATCAGACCTATGGGAGGGGGGTGCAGCCCACCACAAGACTGGGAGGGCTGGAGTGGGAGATGGATGGACGTGTGGGAAACCTCCACAAGGCTTTCCTACCTTTGATATCTGAAGCAGAGGTGGCTTTGCCCCTGTGAGCCACGTGATCCATTATTCCCCCATAACTGTAGACCTTTGAGTCTCTTATAAGAAGTTGGTGGGGTTTGGGGACTTTTTTAGCTGCAACCTTTGTCCTCATCCATCGCCGAAATCCCTTTGAGAATTGTGGGAACCAACAGTGAAAATCCCCCTCATTCAGAGGTTTCAATCCCTTTGTGGGATGGGGAAAAGCTTTACTGGGACCATGTCCCTCCCTGCTGTGGCTGTCCCCACTGCCAAGAGGATGGATCTCTTGTGAAGGGCAGATGCATCCTCCCCATCTGCATCTCCGCCTCCTCCTGAGACCCACTGGGAAAGCGCTGGGAGGGGAGAGGAAAAGGTGGAGGGGAGAGGTGGTTTTGTGCAGCAGCCGGACCTGTTCCACCGGTCATACTCCACCATCCAAACCCAGCTGCTCTTTGGCAAGCCTCTGCGGGTGAGCACCAGCAAGCTGCCTCTGGTTCGCCGACACCGCGAGGGGTCACATAAATCCCAAGTGAGATGGGATGGGGATGAGCATGGGGTGCAGCACTGCAGTCACCTGCTGGTCCCATTACACCTGGTAGCACCTCTGGGCGTCTTCGGTTTATGTCATCCATGGTCCAGTCTCACCCAGGGGATGCCAGTCCCATGCTCTGACTACATGAAACTCCCCATAGTGACGTCCAGCTTGAATCTGTTTTGGTCCCTCGCGGAGCAGCTGCCGTCCGCGGGAGCTGAAACCCTGCCAAGAGCTTGTCAGGCAGGACAGCAAACAAAGCATCACAGCAGCGCGGATGCGGGTCTTCACCAACTGACGCATGAAACGGGACGTCACCTTGGCAATGGGTGTACAAGTGGTAGAAAGGATCCTCGATAATGCCGCCAGCATGGTCTTGCAGGGAAAGGTCAGGCTAAATAAATTACATCCCGTTCCGATGTCAGCAGCGCAGTCCTCGAGGTTCAGCAAAATCGTTCAGGCCCCTTTTTAAGAGCTGTTTTGTTGCAGGATTTTCCATTTTGCATGTGCTCGGGTGGGGGGAACTGTTTTTCTTTCCATTTAGTAAAATGAGCTTCCAGCCCAGTGGCTGCGGGATCGATACTGGACTTCAGTGAAATATAAATCTGGGCAGCAAAAGGAAAAACAATCTCCCGCTTGCAAGTACATCTGTCCCACAGGGCACATAGGGCTCGTCAGGCTGCAGAGATCCGAACGTTATTCCCTGCGGGATCACGGAGTGACATCAGCAAAAGAGGAACAAAAATCCCTATTTGTAACAAAATCACAGCTCGTTAATGCTGTAGGGAAAGTACCCACTTGAAACAGTACCCAGCTGCCAGAGCGTGATTTTCTGAGTCAGCCGAGAAAAAGCCTGTGACGGCGAACGCAGCAGATGTGTCCAGATGCTGCAGAAAAGAGGGGGCATGAATTATTCAGGGCTGGTGCTTTGCTTTGGCGCTCGCCGAAGCGGTGACCCCACACTCACCTTTCCTTCACCGTCCCTGCTAAGTAATGGCAAATAGATCATCATTTTCCCAAAGCAGATAATGTTTGTTTGAAGGACTCGCAGCCCGAGGCTGGGGGGAGAGCTTGCAGGTGATGGGTATTGGGAGTCTTGTCCATCTTGGCATACCTGAGCCCATCACCCATCCTTCATGATGGGTCAGCTGGAGGGAGAAATGAAACAGTCATAGCGGTATTTGTAACAGCCATGCTGCCTCTTCATCACCTCCTTGAAGCCATGGGTTGATGGGTGGGAGAGGATGAGGAGTTTGCATGAGATTAAGACAGTTCCTGGGTAGAAATAGACCTTGGGACCTCTTACATTTCTTTGTTAGACTTCACCCCCTCATCCTCAAGCCTCTTGTTGTAGCCTCTGCCTTGGAGAACGAATGAGTCGGTAATTGGATGCACCAAAAAGGGGAGGAAAAGGTAACCATCACGGGCAGGAATAGCTCCATGCTAATTGTAGCAATTAATTAACTAAACCTCCCTCTCCCAGCAGACAGGCAGCGTGGCGGAACGAGATCAGAAACTGCTGGGGAAGCCGCTGTGCGCATTTTTCTGGTTGTTCTCGTTCCGGGGTACGTGACTGCTTTAAGCTGACCCAAAAGCCTCGCTGGGTCCAGCCCCAAAGCCAGGCTGTTCCTGGCGCAATTATAATTGCATCCCGACCTGGGAAGCGCTCCATCACCAGCAAAGGCTTTTACTACAGCTGCCATCACATGCTGAATTACCTCCCACTTGAAGGGAGGCTCACATCAGCTGAGCTCCAACCACTGGTCACGAGTTTGCTTTTAACCCACCAGTGGGGGAGGAAAAACTCGTTAGCTTTTGGGGCCATTTGGGTAAAAGCCTATTTCATCAGCTCCCCACGATGGTAGGGAAAAGGCAGATTTTCGATTGCTTTTTAGCGTGATTTGGTGAGCAAACGGGCAACCCGAAAGCAGCCGCACGCGGTGATGCAAACTGGCTGCAAACCCTCTGCACCAGCGTGGGATCGTGCTGGGGTGCTGCCCACGCTCCCAAAAGGCAGAAAAATTTAAAAGGCCAAACAAATTTATACCCTTTGATGGTTCTTTCTGTTTGCAGCTCGACGGGAGAGTGTAATTTTTTTCTGTTGCTTGGTTTGCACATTAGTCCTTCAAGTCCTG
>RSEF01000001.1:218503563-218514422 GCA_003993805.1 Himantopus leucocephalus | reverse complement strand
GGTTTTTGTCAGGTTAGGTTAATGGTTGGACTTGATGATCTAAGATCATCAAGGTCCCTAAGGTCCCTTCCAACCTCAACAATTCTATCTCCCTGTACTGGATGTTTGTGGCAAATAGCTTGTTTCAGACATGTTGGCTTCATCAGCTACTGGAGAAACAGCTCCTTCAGTTGAGTTCAATAGGATTATACTCTCAAAGATGTTTATCTCTTATTTTTAAAAAGTGAGTCAGGGAATAGTCCCGGAGGATGGGGGGAGGCAGGGGGTTTATATTGTGGTTTACTCTTCTCTCTGAAACACAAAGATCAGGCCAGTGTCTATCACAGAGCACAAGGACATAGTTCCAAAATAGACTCCAGCATGACCATTCCCCTGTTCTTCCATCTGTAGATGGCTAGCAGACAGAAAGGCTGTTAAATGCTGGAGCTAGGGAAATTTCTCTCAGTTTGACTCAGCTAACAACTTCATATTAAATTCAGAACAGCAATTTGAACAGAGATCAAAGCATTATGACAGCTGCCAGCCTTTGATATAAACTTTTCATTGGAAAAAGTGGTAGAAGCAGCACAGCTTATATATTGGTGGATAATGGATTTTAAATTGCACATACTGTCACACCTAAAGAGGTTGGGATTTTTGCGGAGAACTCCTGCTCTCTCTCTTTAGACCACAGTATGCTGATGCTCCAGGGAAAATGGGTTTTCAGGACCAGTTTCTTGGCTGCATTGAAGCCCTGTTGAACTGAAAATATTTAACAAGACCTTGAACTGACAAAAAGAAGCCTTCAAGACTGTTTTCCCCCTTTACTGTAGCCTCAAGTCAGGAAAGCATTTCAATACAAGCCAATTGCTGCTACTTACAGTTTTCTGGCATGTGCTACTTTTGTGTTACAGCTATGCGGTTTTAGATTAGGTCATGTTGTGGTGGTGATTGCTGCTGTTATCACAGATTTGCTCTCAGTAAGTATCTTGGATCCTCAGCTGTGTGTGCAGTAGGTCTCATGCAGGCTGCGCACAACCACATCAAAAAGACAGATCAAGCATGATTTATCTGACAACCTCAGCTAGATGGCTAAAGCTGGACCTGTCCCCCTCAGCTCCTTTTATTGCCAACAGAGAGAAACAGACACTTAGAGAAACCCCAAAATCTTGTTCAGATGCCTCTTTTAAGATGAGATAAGTCATGCTCTGGACTCTTGATGATGTTAACTAGCTCTCTGTTGACCGCAGAAAGAGCATAGGTCAATTAACTAAAAGAGGCTTTTCTACCCAAGACAAGCGCCATAAGCTGGACGCTGTGGATGCTTCTGCCAAAGGTAACTTGTAGAAATGACTGACTTCTGACAGAAGCAGGTTTTCCAGATGAACCGTTCAAGCAACGCTTGATCACAAAGAGCCCTGCTGGTAGTGAATCAGTCAGCTATAGCTGTCACACGCACTGCTGCGGAGCAGGCAGAGCATAGATGTCTGTTGGCTGTGATTCCAGGGTTGAACGTGGTGATCCAGCAGCAAGGTTCAACTGATGGGTGGTAACCTTGTGCTCTTATTCTTAAGCCACCTGACCTGTAAGTGAAAAACCTGTGTTTGACCAGGCTAACACCTCATGGGAAAGGATGGGAGAGAGGTGAGGCCAACAGTGACAGCTCTGCTGGTCTGTGAGTGACCAGAATGTAAGAAATCTGTGATCTCATCCGCTGCTCACCATGGTTTGGTCTGTCTTGTCTTCAGAAATGTATTATCCCAGTGGTTTTGGGGTTGTTTTGGGGTTTTTTCTCCTTTTTTTTTTTTTTTCTGGTTTGCTCCCAATTAGTACTACTATGTTTTCTCCAGATAATGAGCACTTTAGTGTTACCTCGCCTCTCCTATGTCCTTCTCACACAAAAAAATAATTTCTCTCTGGGAGAGCAGGGACTGGTAAATGAAGTAGTTGCAGTGTAGCGGACACTCCTGAGTTGCTAAACCACAGTTTTAAATTGCATGGGCAAAAATACAGTGGCGTAAATGGGGAAAAGTGACTCTGCAGAAGATCAGCATTGCTCGAATTTGTATTTCAGTGTTTCCAGACCAAACGCTCTCCCTCCTCAGGGAATGCAATTATTTTCTAACTGGGATGGTCACGGTATTCATGATGTATGCAGCATCTCCAGTGCTGGAGAAGGACCGTTTCAGCCAGGATGGGGTAGATCCAGTCATAGCCGGAGTAGTTCTAGCACCCTCAGCTGGATTGCTGACATCTCCCAGGGCCAAATGGTTTCAAAGGGGCATTGCAGCAGCTGTACGCAATGTCTTGAGCGGAGTCTCTGTTGCACACATTTCTGCAGGGCCAGCTCAGCATCATGTCTCCTAGGACTGGACTCTCATGCAGGGCTCCTGCACGGTGCATGCATGGTGACCAGCCTCTCTGCCATGATGGTGACAGCAGTCTCAAACCATGTGTGAGGAGGGGCCTTCCCTTGCCTTGGAGCAGGGAGGTCATCTGAAGTGGGCTTGGGCTGTTCGCACTGCTGAGGGGCTCCCTGAGGTTACAAGAGACAAACTTCTGTCTGTCCTGAGGTAACGTGGCTGGTGGTGCTGCTCATCTGTACCTCTGCAGGTGAGAAGGGAGTCATCCTAATGCAGATGTTCCTGTTCTGCTAAGTTGAACCATGAACCATAATGCTGTTCCCCATCGCCTTGGTTAGCAAAGGGAGGGGTAGCTCTGATTAGGATTTGGAAGATGTGGCTTCAGTGTGTTTCCTTTTCACAGACTTCCCACGTGATTTGGACTATGTGACTGTGATACTCAAAGGTACCAAGGTGCCTAATCCAGACAGAATTAGGTATCTGAAACGCTCTGAGCCCTTCTGTGTCTCCACTTCATCTACAACACTTAGAAAATAGCACAACTCTCTTTCCTGGGAGAAACATGTTAAAGGTGGTGAGGTGCTTGGGGACAATGCCAATTCATGATCCTAAAAGATCTTGGCTCTGTGGGGCTAACAGAAAAAGCAGAAAGCCATGTGGAGGAGACTGAAAAGAGAGTATACTACACAGACACAGGAGTCTTGATTTAGTTGCCCAGACAGAGCGTCTCCTGCTATTGGGGATGCCCTAGGGTATCCCACCCGGGTTATCCTTGCTGGCTGTTATCTGTCATACCTCCTAGCTCCATGTGGAGGTCTCCTGTACCCTGGGGTATTTCAAACGGCAATGGGCCCCCAGTTCCAGGTATGTGAATTAAGCTCAGGATAAGACACAGTCATCTACGATATAGATGTCTCCATGCCTATTTTACTGTCAGTGGAGATGGAGCCAATGTGTAGGATAGGATAGGATCTTATCCTGCTACTCATCCTAAAGCAGATGTCTAAAACAGGGTAGATCACATGTGTCTGCAAGCATCTACTTCTGTTCAGAGCACTCCCGGGTAACACCTTCTGTTGTGTGCAGGACAATGTCTGCTGTGAGACCTTGCTGCAGAAGACTCTTTTACAAAGGGATTATTTATACAACTGTATGAATGACACCTTAGTCCTGCTGGGATCCAGGTACCAAGCCTACACTCTGATTTCTTGGATCTGGGTATTTTACCAAGTAGCTGAGGAAGCTGTAAGACCTCAAGCCAACAACAACATCTGGACTAATCATTAAAAAGGATGTCATCTCAGATCTCTCCACAGAGATTGCTTCCTCCAGCCAAACAGCAGTGATCTCAATATCCTGTGATAAGTTAGGACACACCTCTAAAATCTCAATGTACTTTCTCTTCCATGACCTGTATTCCAATGGAAGACACTCTGAGATTGATTTTTTCCAAGACATGAACTATTGGGAAATTTTATTTATTTAATTTATATTTTTTAAACAGCCTTGAACATTGTCTATTTATAGACAGAATGGTACCTTAAACACAAAGTATAGTCTTTAGTGGTATTTAACAATAAATAATCTACATTAATCAGAGGTGACATATAAGGTCACCACTTTGTTCTGCTTAATGTTTCTTCTTTAATCTGGCTTCAATCCACACACCGTTGCTTGCTTCTTGGAAAAAAAAAAAATCTGCTTGAGTTGCTATGATTCTCACTTGTGTTATGCTTTGTCTCTTCAAGTCCAGAAGAAGGTGTTGTGCAGAGAGGAATTTCTGCAGTGGTACCACTTTGTGTTTTAGTTTCAACAGTATTGCTGTGATGCTCAGAGCAGGATTGCATGAGGGTAGTATTGTGTGACTTGTATACCTCCATCAGGCTTTACGCTGGTGAAGCTAGTACCACCATCTCCACAGCTTCCCAGTATCCATACACAAGAGTATGCATGCACAGGCCNCTTCCCAGTATCCATACACAAGAGTATGCATGCACAGGCCACCTGACTAGTCAGGCCATTAGGAAAATTTACAATTTCTTATGTCAGACTCTCTCTCTATCTGTCCTGTGTAGAGAATGCCTATGTGCACTATGCTTCTTTGGCACCTCAGGTAGATGAATATGTAGACACGTAGATAGGGAGGAGGCATCTCATCAAAAGAGTACAGTATTGCTTTGTATTACCAAAGCATGGGGTTTAGGTACAGAAAAATGGCACAATGTGCATTATTTGTGCTAGATCTTAGCCTAGTCCCATATATTCTTTAAATTGGAGGTAATTCCACAACCAAATCCACCTGTAATTCACACCAGTATGATTAGGAAATAATCCTACGGGTGTTCAGGTAATGTTTTTTGGTGTACACTGATATAAATCAGAGCAGGATGATTCATTGGGGTTATAATGGAGTAAAACTGTATAGGAGCAGAGTAGAATGAGAGTGACATTTGCCTCTAGTGGGGACTTCCACTTCCCATCATAGTCTGTGCAGATCTGTTTCACGCTGTGAATGGTACCAAGAACTGTTCAAACTGAAGGGCTTCATTCGCTTACCAGCACGTAGGCGTCCCCTGTCATTTAAGACCTCCTAAGGTATTCCTTGTGGCCTCTGGCAGCTTCCCTGGAAAGTCCACATACAAGTCCTGTGTCGTATTGGTCAGCCAGGAGTATGTCTCTGACAGGAGTATGTCTAGGGTATCTCTTTTGGCAGGAGACACCCGTATTTTGGCAAGAGACAGAGGGAACTGTGTATTTACAGGAGAGAACAGCACTCCTGCTGTCAGCTTTTGTAAAAATGGAATGAAAGAGACAGTAAATAATGAGGTTTTTGAGTATCTGGGATTTATTTTTTTTTTTTTTTAGTTAGATGTTGTTTTACTCCTACTCTTTCTTTTGAGGATAGATTTTTTTTTTTACTTTTTTTTTTCTGTGTGCTTTTGTCTGTGTAAAATTTCAGTAATGCAGCTGGTAACATAAAAATTTCAGTGTTCAACTCTGCAAAATAAATTTATAGTGACAGTCTGATTCAGGACATGTTTTCCTCTAGAAGGATAATGATATCATCAGTAGTTTTCTCCTCCCACTTACGCCACTCTGGATCAAAAGGAGCTCCATAGAAAACAATAGATGTGATTCATCATTACAGTATACTAATGTAAGTGTGAAGTGATGCACCAATGAAATAAACCCAGTGGACTTAAGCAGGTTCAGAATATGGGTCATTTCTGTGCTGAGGCATAAAGGGTGAATTCATCTCACTAATCACTGAGGCTCTCCTAGACAGAGAAGTCAATGGTACAGTTAATGGAGCCCACTGTGCCTCAGGAAGGTGTCTGTAAGAAGACAGGTGACTCATGGCCTCAGAGTGCCCGTTCCTCTCCACTGCACTGAGTGAGCAGCTCAAAGAAAGATTTCTACTTTGTGGACATCCCACATGAGCTGAGATGAATCCTTCTATCCAATACCTTTGCCTCCAGTATCTGCAGGATACGTGACTGCTGGAGTTTGTCTTCCGCAGGGCACGACCACGTCCTAAAACAACACAAAATTAGGTTAAAGTTATGGATTGAGGGTGACAGAGTACTGGCGCAGGCTGCCCAGAGAGGTTGTGGAGTATCCTTGTCCGGAGATATTCAAAACACACCTGGATGTGCTCCTGTCCAACCTGCTCTAGGTAAACCTGCTTTGGCGGGGGGGCTGGACTAGATGATCTTCAAAGGTTCCTTCCAACCCCTACCATTCTGTGATTTTTAGTTTATCCTATCCTTAAGGGCCAAAAAGAGGAAATCAAGGCACTGGGCCCTTGGGGACTCTTTCTGCCTGAAGACTGCAAGATCTGCAGCATTAGTTCAAGGTTTCTGCCTGCCTTCCTGGGCTCTGGGAAGATGTCACCATGCTTTGTTTAATTGTTGCACATTGATCTTTAAACTTGCTACTCATCCTCAGAAAGCACAAGATATTTTCCGCCTGCCGTATCTCTAGGAAAGTGTTTTGTGAGACAGCAGCAATTGCTGGAGGAATATTTGAGGGAGGTTTAATAAAAGTGAACTTACTGTGCAGACTTTGCTTTAGTTGAGATACAAGTAAGGATGACATCCTCTCCTCTTGGGTACCCACATAAAGGCACTTATCCCAAAACAGGTCTTTCCGCTGAAAACCAACCAACTAAATAAAAATAAATAAATAAAAATCCTCACCAAGAAAACCCGAGCTGTAGTGGGATTGTTGACTAATTAAATCTTAACGAGCCCAGCAGCTTGGTGGCAGCAGAACATAGAGACTGAAATGAGTTTGAGGTTAGAGAGGGTCTGCTTTTTACACTATTTCAGCCTGGATATTAATGTGCATTAATTGTAATTTCTTATCTCAGAACAGTAGTAAGAGCTGAATATTTAAGGCACCTGATATGCAATGGAGAAGATGTTCCCACAAGACCAAGACTGTGTGGAACAGCCTCAGGAAAGCACTTGTTGCCATCTTCCACTCCTTCCTCACTTCCCATTGCTACCTCTGGAAAAAGAAGGAAGGTGATGACAAGAATGGGCTCAGGAAAGGTGAACTGAGGGGACTGCTATGGGTGCACATATTGCCCTTGATAGGGTTAGGATCACAGCATTTGTAGGAGCTACGTGCTCACCTCTATATGGCTCAGAGAGACTTCAGAGACAGTGCTGTGCTTCTGTTTTCTCAAGCATCCACTGGTGTCTATAGAATCATAGAATGGTTTGGGTTGGAAGGGACCTTAAAGATCATCTAGTTCCAACCCCCCTGCCATGGGCAGGGACACCTCCCACCAGACCAGGTTGTTCAAAGCCCCGTCCAACCTGAAGTCTTCCAGGGATGGGGCATCCACAGCTTCCCTGGGCAACCTGTTCCAGTGCCTCACCACCCTCAGAGTAAAGAATTTCTTCCTGATATCTAATCTAAATCTATAGCTGTCAGCAGACCACCCTGGGTCAGACGGACCTTTGTTCGACCCAGTATGGCACTCACATTTTTTTATCCTCTCTCTACTTACAGCCATGGGATCCTGCAACACCAGAAGACTATTTTAGTGTGTGCATGTACAAATGTACTGTGGTTGCATCCCTGGCTCTGGCTTCCCAGACTCCTCTTGTTGTCTGAAGCACCTCCCGAGAAAACATTTTAGAGCACCAAAGATGGGGTTGTGCTGCAGATTGTCCCCTGAAATAGCCACCTTGCTATCAACTACTTCAGGATCATAACAAATACCCATGTGTCTCGGGTTGAGTGAGGAATATAAATTTATTTAGGGTTTTATTTCAATGTTAATCAGATTCTTCTGGCAAAACTTAAATTAAGAAAGGACCAAATCGTGCGGTAACCATGGATTAAAAAGGAGACCTTGAATTTTCTGATCAAGCTATTGGTCTCTAGAAAGTAACAAGTGATTGAAAGAAGAGCTGATTGTTGGAAGTCATTAGTTTTAAAGATTCTCAGGGGATAAAAGCTATTAATAGCAAAAGATAATTTGTTATGACATTCCTGACATTGCCCATTTTTGCATGATTTTTTTCTCCTCTTGAAAATCATTCTTAGTTCAGAAGTCTGAATTAACAGTCATTAAACCCAAAGTTTTAGAAGGCTAACATCAAAATGAAATTTCTTTTTTCAATAAGTTCATGAACATTTTGGAAAATCTATGTTTTGTTCCACTTTTTTCTCCTTTTGAGATTGTCCTGGTCAAGTTCATTTGCATTATGAAGTAATGACAGATTTCCTGTGAAATCTTGATAGATAGATCTGCTATAGCCATGGGGAGTGAAAGGATTTTAGTTTTTCCTTTCTCCCTACTGAAGTGGTTGGGAGTGAAAACCCACCCTGTGTGCTAGCACGAATGATTCAGCCACCGACCTGGTGAAGGCTTACGGCTTCCCTAGAGCCATAACAGATCATAGCCAATGCCACCTTTGTGTTAGATAAGTGTTTCTCTTAGACTGGGTTTCCATGGGGTTTATTGTGGAGCTCAGAGAACTGTAAAATGAAACTATATCCCTGTGGCTCTTCAGTCTCAGAGAGGGTCGGATTGTTTGTCTACGGAGGGCATGATCCTTGCCAGCCTTTAACTTAAAAGCAAATATAAATTCACCCTGGCTTGGTTTGCCTTCCTGCTACTAAAGACTGTGGTTAGGAAAATAGTAGAATAAGCTCATGATTTGGTAACGGCAAACACTAAATTCTTTCCTAAGGGTTATTTCTTAGTTGTTACATGTTCAAGACGTAGCTTACACCAAATCTTCTGTTTCATATTCAGTACTGAAACTTGACAGTTGTTCATGTACTAAGAGCAAAAGGCAGCAAAGAGAAGCTATAAAAAAAATGCCAACTCTCAAAACCAATAGTCCAGATAACCTCCTCAGATTCTATGCATGTTTCAAATGTTTTTCAGTTAATGTCATTTCCTTCTCTTTTTCACACCAGCCTCATCCTCTTCCCCAAAGGCAGGGTGAGGGGTGTGGGCAAAGGGGAGAGATTCCTGTTCAAGGTTCAGATCAGGACATTTCTTACATCTGAAAGGGCTTAGAGCAGCATCTGCTCCGTCTCTGAATGTTATGGTCCACCTATACACCTGCTGATAGTGCCTTAAACAGTTATTTTCTTATCCTGGCCTCCAGACAATTTTAATCTGGTCCTCATGGAGAAACCTGGGTTGGACTCCACAGAGCCAAAGACCCTTTGAACCTAGATGAAGTTTATATCAGCTATTCAGGCCAGGGAGGACAACCTTCAGAAAAGCTACAGGTAAATTGTTACCTGGCATGCATCTCAGTGCTCTCTTTCTATGCAAAATGAACAGAAGAAGCCACAGAAAATGAAGTCAGTGTAAAGACCTCCCAGCTGCATCTGAAATAGATTTAGGAAGAGGTGAGGAAGGACTAAAGGAATGTGTCAGAGTTTGGCCAAATAATACTGGGGCGTGTGTGTGGGGGTGTCACATTAATTCAAACTAACTCCCAATTCTTGATATGGTTGCTTAAACATTTGAGATGCTTTATACCATCAGACACGTGGATTTGGAATAGCATATGTGATGGGAGTGATAAGCCCCCTAAAAAGCCTGGACTGCCCTTGACCAGCGGTAGGAGAACCCCAGGTACCTACACCGTGGATGTCCACACATGAGAGGTCTATGTGACTGTTAGNCACACATAAGAGGTCTATGTGACTGTTAAAGGGAACGGAGAGTGAGCCAATACAACAAATTCAATGAACTCTTGTGTTATAAAACACACGGCCACAGCTGCTCGGTGGAATGCCAGCCTGGATGGTGACTCTGCTGTTCGTAGTCAGGGGAAGAGGACAAAGGAAGAGCCAATCATTATCCAGAGAAAAATTTGCTAGCAAAAGATTTCTGATAGTATAGGGCTCTGCAGCAAAGCAGACATGAGCAAAGGCAGATCTGCAGCCTGGGAGCTGAAGCTAAATCAGTTCGAACTAGAAAATTCGCGTAACAGGAAGGTCATTATTATTAATTACAATGATATCATTTGCAGTAACTGGAAACAAAGTGGCAAATGCTACTTCATTTTGATTCTAAATTGGTGGGGTTTGGTCTAGTTCAACCACAAAGACAGGGTAAAGATCTGCAAAAAAGTTGTCTTAGAAGGTTAGTAGGGACCTCAAAATGTCCACTTTTCTGATCTCGTGCATGTGATAAGAACAAGGACTCCAGGAAAACATCTGAGACCTCATCCAGTGGTTAACTTTTGGAAAAGGAGGTCTTTCCATAATACAGGTAAAGTTTTCTGGAAGAGCAAACATTGCTGGGAGCTAGTTTAAAGCTCTGGGATGAACTTTCTGCATGAACTAATGGCCTCCACAAACCTCACCACCTTCTGCCCAGGCTGCTTTCAATCTCAAGGGTATGGAAGTGCTTAGAGGTTACTTGAAAATAATCCCCTGTTACCTGCATACATACACACACCCTCTGCCAGGAACAACAAAAAGAAAAAAAAAAAAAGTGAAAGACGTTACTCCGATTAATGCGTGTTTCATGACTAGTTGTTATAATCGTGGTCAAGAATAAAGCTGAAAAGAAATAGTGAATTCAAACAAAGTGTCACTGCGCCCTTGGAAGTTGGTGGTTATTTCCCATAGCAATAAGCCAGAACTTGTATTTTACTGGGTCCAATCTCATGGATCTTTTCCTTTTTTCACTTTGGAGATTCAAATCCTCCCATGTCATGGTGAGATCTATCCTTTCAGATTACGGACAGCTGAGGAATAGAGTCTCTGTATCAATCCCTTGCTCTGATCAACTCCACCAAAGCAGGCAAAGACATATTTTGTCTCAGAGAGTTATTGGAGCAATGAATAGGCAAAAACAATTAAAGAGGTGGAAAAGTGCACTTGTTATTGCCTGCAAAACCTGGCGATGGATCAATTATATACAGACATATAATAATATATTCCTGATCAGCAGAGAAGGGAAAAAAAATCTGGGAAAAGCTGTAGTACTGAGACATGAGGAACCTGGATCTTTTCCATCTGATA
>RSEF01000001.1:218468872-218480345 GCA_003993805.1 Himantopus leucocephalus | reverse complement strand
ACAATATTCCAGGTGGGGTCTCACAAGAGTGGAGTAGAGGGGAGAATCACCTCCCTGGACCTGCTGGCCAGGCTGCTTTTGATGCAGCCCAGCATATAGTTGGCCTTCTGGGCTGCAAGCACACATTGCCGGTTCATGTTGAGTTTCTCAACAGCCAACACCCCCTAGTCCTTCTCCTCAGGGCTGTCCTCAATCCCTTCTCCACCAGCTTGTATTTGTGCTTGGGGTTACCACGACCCACATGCAGGACCTTGCACTTTTCCTGGTTGAACTTCATGAGGTTTGCACAGGCCCACCTCTCAAGGCTGTCCAGGCCCCTCTGGATGGCATCCCTTCCCTCCAGCGTGTCGATCACTCCACACAGCTTGATGTCATCGGCAAACTTGCTGAAGGTGCATTCAATCCCAACATCCATGTCACCAACAAAGACGTTAAATAGCACTGGTCCCAGTACCGACCCCTGATGAACACCACTTGTCACTGCTCGCCGCTTGGACCGTTGACCGCAACTCTTTGAGTGCAACCATCCAGCCAGTTCCTTACCCACCAAGTTATCCATTGGTCAAATCCATTTCTTTCCAATTTAGAGACCAGGATGTTAAGTGGAATGGTCTCAAATGCTTTGCACAAGTCCAGGTAGATGACATCTGCTGATCTCCCGTTATCCACTGCTGCTATAACCCCCCTCATAGAAGGTCACCAAATTTGTCAGGCATGATTTGCCCCTATGAAGCTGTGTTGTCTGTCACCGATCACCTCCTTATTTTCTATGTGCCTTAGCAGAGTTTCCAGGAGGATCTGCTCCATGAACTTGCTGGGCACAGAGGTGAGACTGACCGGCCTGTAGTTGCCCACGTCTTCTTTTTTTCCCTTTTTGAAAAATGGGGGTTATGTGGTAAGTTATTAATGGCAAAAAGCAAACTAGAACAGTAAGCATTACTGAATAAAAATGTCATCTCTGGTTAGAGAAATGTTAAATGTCACAGAAAGTGACTTCTGGAATCTGCATTCCCAGCATTTTCTTTAGGCACTGAGATTTCTGTCTTGCTAGGTTTTGCACTTTTGTGGCCTGGAAAGGACTTGAGAGTTATACAAGGTTTTTGTTTACAAGAATTTCTCAAGTCACCGGGATAACTACTCATAAAATGGCATTCATTCAGCTGATCGTGTTAGAACAGGTTTGTTCTGATGAATTTTCAAAATGCTTTCAAGGAGTGTAAACCGGGATGTTAATAATTTAAACAAGCTAAATGCAGAAGTATTAGGGTAGATATAAAAAGCAAAATTAGTCTTTTTTTAATAGCAAATAAAGCTAATCAATGGAGTGAAAACTTGCCTTTATTTATTTGCTGGTTCTGCTGTCCAAGGGTCTGACTGTTATTCTTTTACATTCAGGAACACTTGAATCACCCTTTTGGCTTGTCTAAGGCAAACCGCTTCAGTATTGAGGTTAGTGGGCTGATGGAAGGAGTCCTGTAGCTGTTGTTGGTTTATGTGCTATTTGCAATAAACGTTTCACTTAAAGGTCTTCCTTTCATAATATTTAAAAAAAAAGAAAAAGAAAAAAGCCCGATTTGCAATAATAATTAAATTTAAAAGGTTTGCTTCTTTCAGAAGTAATGAAGCTGCTAAATGAAGGAAGCAAGCAAAAAGCAGAAGAGAGGAAAAAGTGAAAACACTACAGAAGGGGGCTGTAGGATAAAGGCCTGTTGATGGTTTGTTGTTTTTTGTGTTTTTTTTTTAATTGCACTCAGGCGTAGCACAAGACTATGTCTTTTAGGGCAGGGAGTAAATTGTTTTGTAATATCTGCTAGCTGGTATAGTTCATAAAAGCAACAAAACTAGGAAAATGGTATCCAGTCTGCAGCAATTAGTAACAATCAGATGGCTGGCACCCGGTCTGCAAATAGGTCTGAATAGGATGGAGTACAGTGGCACCTAGGAGGTAATGTGTATGTGGATCAGCCGGGATAAGGCAATCTTCATCAATGAGTAGTAGCAGTAAGCTTTTGGACCAGACTAGCCTTGACCTCTGGGAAGCTTTGTATAAACACTAGTGATGATCTTGGGGAAGAAAGAAGCGGCCTATATTGATTGCAACTTCCTCTTGTTACACCAGACTTGTGATATCACATACCTAATATTTGACTAATATTTTTGATAAATGATTCATCTTCAGCTGATAGGAGTTAAGCACAAAAAAAAAAAGATTGTTTGAAATTTTGAGACTTGTCTGTGTCTTGTCCCTCAGCAGTGTGATCTCCACTTCACTGTTAACAGCGTTTGAGGCAGGGCTAAGTGTTCATGAGCTATGTATTTCTTAAATGCATAAGGCCATAAAGCCTCACTGTTTCCTTGTCTTGGCACTTGCAATTCTATGCCCTTCTGTACATATCTGATGAGATAATCACCTACACCTCTGTGAAGTGTAAGGATTGAGAAATAAGGTAGAGCTGTAATTAACTACTGTGAAGCTGAAAACATCCATATCAGTTAAATTGCACTCTTCATGAATGCAGCTGTGACTACTTTGTTTAGAAAAGGCAGCCAGAGAGAGAAAGATGTGAAGGGTAGTGTCTGCAATCTTAGTGGCTTTGCAGTTTCAGCACAGGCCTGGGTTATTTATGGTGCTCCAGAAAACACTTCTGCTTGCTTAAACAGTTGCAGGAACAAACCCGAGAACCCTCTATTAGGGTAATGTAGTGAGAAACTGCCCAAGTGAGTTATTTCTCCCTTGCTTTCTATTTCTGACTTTGGATTTTGCATTCACTTCTGCAAAGTGAATCCAAGCTTGTCACTGCCTGGAAAAAAGGTTATGTCACTGAACTATTATCTAAAAGTGCTACTACTTTTTCCAGCTGTGCTACAAAATTAAACAGCAGTCCTTCTCTGGCCATTCATAGAACAGCTGTAGGTACCCAGGATTGTGAGAGAACACCCAGATTGTCCGTGTTCTAGACAGAGCAAGGAATTCAGATATGCTTCAGTGTCGACTATTTCCTTTATCTTTAACTAGTTTAACTGGAGTTATCTTTAACTAGCTGGTTGTCATCCTTCATGCCTGCAGCTTTGGATAAGCTTTGCTTGAACACCTGTTTCTCCCCTGTCATTGTATGGGAAGCATTGGTATACAACTTTGAGATTTGGATTCCATCCAGGGAATGACAGACCTGAAAGACAGTGCCGTTCCTAGGTACCTAGGTTTCTTACTAAATGCACAGATGTCAAAAGAAGATCTATAGTAAAGTTTGGTTTTGGTGAAATGATCTGGGGCAGATTTCAAGTGGCTATTTAAGGCAGATACACTGTTGAGTACAGTCCTCAGTGAAGGTTTCACTGCATAGCTTTTTGTCCATCTGTTCTGTGATTTTTATTTTTTTTTTATCACAGGAAAGAAGCTGAAGTTACTTTGGAATTTGTTCAGATTCCTTGCTGCTTGTCTAAGTTGGAAAGTGAAGTGAAACTTCATGACTTTAATAGGAATTTCATAGATTGGCATGCTTTCGTCTCCAATTAACATCTGAAGAGTTGGGTTTTTTCATCATGTCTTCTTTCCCAATCTTTTGAATGCCAATTGAAAACAAAGGTCTTATTATAAACATTTGCTGGGTAACCACAAAAATTAAAGGAATTGCTTGTATTTGGCAGCAATTTCCACATGTCACTGCTGGCAGTAATGGTAACTCTTTCAACTTGCTTTTATTTTTCATGCTTTTTTAGGACAAAACCTTTGAACTTCTCATCTCATTTCTAAGGGCGTTCTGTGTTAATGACAGCATTTCCACAGAAAGCAACGTAACCATGAAGATTATGAGATTATCTCTGAGATCTGTTAATTTAAAAATACGGACAAAATATATTTCTATCTTAAAGCAAAAAAAGTGCTGCACATGCAAAAGTGGAGCAGCTTTTAACTTTTTATAACAAATTTTAAGATTATACTTACATAAACACTCAAAAGACAACACAGCTTTTTCTGTGGTTCAGTTAATAGCCATGCTTGCAATCTGCAATTCTTAAAATTGATTTTGATTTCAGAAAAGTGACTTTTAAAAAAGAAGATATGTAAGCACTCTATAATGTCTGTTTGTGTAAACCTGATTTATTGAATTTGTGCAGTGATCACTGATGTCCGGGGTAGATAGCTTTGCTGCTGTCGTTTATGCCTTTGTTTCCTTCAAGAGGCTTTCTCACTAATTTCTTATAAATTCTGTTATTTGATAAGAATTTTTGGTACTTTGCTTGATTGCGGAAAATAATTTTTTAAAAAAAGGGTTCCTTTCCTGTAAACCTTGTGATTTGAGAAAAAGGTGAATGTGTTATTCTTCATGTGAAGGTGGTACCTGTTCAGAGGTGATGATATTAACATATTATATTATAGTATTTAAATTAGTATTTTTAATACATATAGTGTCTTTCATCCCAAAGACACTTTACAAAATGTGTGCGTCAGCTGTGATAGACTAGGTAGTTTAATGCTTTGGTGATATGTCTAAATGACATACCGCATGCAAATGAAAGAGCTCCAAAAAGCCCTTTTGCTGTGCACTTTATCTGCTGTGGGTATTTCTGGTTTACCTATCTAGATAACAGTTTCTATATTAAATATATCTATGATTTCTGTCCTGTGTTTCTTTTGCTTAAGTCACTGAGGGGAAAATGTAGGAGATCTGCCAGGCAGATGTCAATAAGTAGAGTTCTCTGGTTTTTGCCTGGATTTTGGCTGAAGTAAAATAAACACAGGGTATCGTGGAAGTTTGCAATAGCCCTCAACAAAAATTGCTGTAGATAAATCAATCACTAATGCTATTTTTTTCTGTAAAATGGCTAGTTGCTAAAATACGATTCAGAGCCTCCCTTTCTCTCTTGAAGGCACATCATAGAATTTTCTGCAGATCCTGAGTTTGGTTTCAGTTTTTTCTTTCTCTCAGTCAGTTATCTGTTTTAGTAGTTATTAATCCTTAACTTTTGAACTTTCTTTTGACTTAATAAGCAGGAATAACACTTTCTTCCTGAAGTACTCTTTTTTTCTTTTTTTTTTTCCTTTCCTGATGAAAACATATTATGATGCTGCCGTCCCTCTTCAGTGAAGTAATTGGATGTGTTATAAGAATAATCCCTGAAATGGGCTTCTGCAAACTATTCTCAGTCAACAGAAGTGGCTCTCTAAGCCTTTATTTCCATTCAGGGCAGGTTAAAGTCTTGATTTTCCTGTCAGCAGAAATAATGCAATATTAAATTGATGTGTGCCATGTGCTTCTGCAATAACTTGAAGAACTTGTTTTTCTTCTTGAATTTTCTGGCTTTGCCTAGATTCATATTGCAATCTCTGGCTGTAGATTTGTCCTAATTTACTAGATTTTGCAAGTGTCTAGATAGGATACCTTTTTCCAGTATAGGTACTCACAGACACTGATGACACCGTTCCTCTATTTTTTCAGTGAGGTAAACAGATTGGGATCCTTATGTTTCTCTAGCTTAGGCGGGATTTTCATGAGTGTGTCTTTTTTTTTTTTTTCTTTTCTTCTTGCTGTTTCTATGACATCCTTTGCAATATGGCAGGATGAAACGAAAGAGAAGTATGCTGAGGCAGTGAAGAGGGGGGAAGGGCTAGAAGCACAAACAGTGTCTAAATCGGTGGAATGAGAATGCCTGGAGAATGTGATGCCTGTTGTATCTAAGCTATTACTTCAATTCTGAAATTAAATTATGTTGGCTTGGATCTTTTCACATCACCATTCTGCATCTTTGGGGGATTTATGGACCTGCCGAGCTTGGCCAGTTTGCACATCATCCTCACTTAGCTGTTGTTTTGTTCCAGAATCAATATTAAAAGATGATGCTTAAAAATGTTGCTCTGCCAGATGTGCATAACACTGTATGATAGAAGCACCTGAGTACATCATGGAAGTAATGACTCAAAGGGTCTTATTCTGGTACAGCATCACATGTAATACACATTCTCCTGCCCTCACTGAGCATTTGAGAGCATCACAACCATTCCTTAGGCATCAAGTGTGGAAAACGGGTATGGTGAAGAGAATTTTTACATACTTTGAGAACAGGCACTCCATATATAGTGCACTGGGTAGTGACATACTTATCTCACTGTGTTTTGTTGTGAATTAATTTTCTACAAATCAAATGAAAGTTTAGCTGTTTTACTCCATTTTAACGTGCAGGTAATGCTAGGGTCCTCAATACTAATTTCTGTCTTTAAAATGTGGAGTCTTTACAATGTGGAGTTTTTACAACTCCCTAGTTTAAGTGAAACCTTTTTGACTTATTTCTTGGGTCAGGGCTGAGATAAAATAAAACAATAAAAAATGGTTTTTTTTGTCATGTGGTCATTCTGCTCCCAAAGTGGGATAAGCACACCTTTGAAATCATGTATTTGGAAAAAATACCCGGCGGAACCAAATGCATGGAGATAGTCAACACAATAGCATTAAAATTAATGGATCTTGTATTCTGACATCCTACAATCTCAGTCTTAGTTGGAACTGTTTGGCTTCCTCATCGGAGCAGAGACTTGTTTATGTGCAAGAAACACAGAATCAGGACTTGGTAAGCATCATCTGGTGAGCTTGAGAAAAAGTGTGTGAGTTGCCCAAGCTGTTATCCAAGAATTAAATTTAAGAAAAGAAAGAACTCCCAAGCAAGTAATCTACCAACAAAGACTTTCTAAGAAAAGGCAATATATGGAAAGCTATTGAGGTTACCCAGGAACCAGAGTTTTCAGTAGCAGAGGAGGTTTAGCTACATGTCAGCAGGGTGCTGGAATCCATGTAGTTCACCAAATCTAGACGTTA
This sequence comes from Himantopus leucocephalus, assembly GCA_003993805.1. Classification (NCBI taxonomy): domain Eukaryota; kingdom Metazoa; phylum Chordata; class Aves; order Charadriiformes; family Recurvirostridae; genus Himantopus; species Himantopus leucocephalus. Next base: position 218,473,533 of record RSEF01000001.1, on the reverse strand, counting down.
ATTCTTTTCCCATTTCAGTAAGTATGAGCAACTTTGAATACAGTAGTGTTTAGCCAAGAGAATTATTTGGCCCAACTCTTCTAAATCCTACCTTAGGGAACATATTATTGCCATGGTAACATGGTCAAAGCTTTTACTGTTAGTCAAGCTCAAGATAGAAAACTGTATTCTTTCAAAATGTATATTTGGAGCACAAATTATTTAAAATCATCAATATTTATATGGCAGATAATATCTTCAGACAGACTGGACACCATCTGTCACAGTCTGATTTAATTTTATGGTTGTAGCAAAGTGAACTGACAATGTAGAAATTTTCACTGAAGTCAGCTGGAAGTATGTCATGGTTTTCAGGTAAACCTGTGAAATGTTGTAAATGGTGGCTGTGTATTCATGTTATATAAGTGGAGAAGGTACTCATTTGGGGGAGAGGTTGATTTCTGTTTGCATCCTGAAACAAGTTAAAATTCCGCTTAGTGTTCTATTGTACTAGAATAATTTATAATTGAATCCTTGATACATGCCTCATATATCTCTGCAGAGAAAATTGAGCATGAAATCATTCACTCTGGAAGAATTATTGAATACAGGAAAGAGCAATTTTTAAAATTAAATAAGACTTGAGCAGTTTTTGTTTTTACCTTCAGATGGTGATTTAAAGTTACGATTATTTTCTTTTCCATAGTAAGTTTATGGCACCTTTAGCACTTTATGTAATGTTTTATGTCATTAGGATAATAAAACACCAGTGATAAACTTATTCAAAATTATATTAGTGCATTTTAGGGTATATACATTTGCTAGAGTTTTACAGGACATATAGCCCTTGACAGTAGACAGACCAGTGAGGATGACGTTTCAAAAATGGTAGTAGTATTGTGTGCTGAAATTGTTTTCTTCCTATCTGCGCCATTGAATAAGTACTAAAATATTTTTCACTAAAGATGCAGTAGTTGAAGCTCCAGGTGAAATAGTTTTATGCACAGTAAGAACGCCCTGTTTCTCCAACAATTGTATGCTTTAAGTTATTCATTAAATTCATCCCTTTTGGACTTAGCAGTCCATTTTTTTTACATCCAGTTCACTGCCTAGTAAGGTATATGTGCATCATTTTGTTGATATTTATGGACTTTGGATCAGGACTTCCTTTTTCTAATTGTGATGAGTGTAAAGACTTGAACCCTTCTAATTTGTGTATTCATATGCATGCATGCATGTGCACATTTCTCCTGTGTTATTGCTTGTCTTGTTGCCGCTTATCGTAAATCTGCTAAGATTTATTTTATCCTATAAAAGATCTTGATTTAGAAATGTACAGGTAATGAATAGCGCTCTTGACTTTAAGAACCATTTTTTCAGGAACTACTCCTTTCCTCTACCACCTATAAACCAGGTTTTCAATTTCTAAGATAATACATTTCCATAAAATACCAGAGTAGTTGCCTGATTTTACAGTTGCTTGTATGATGTACAAGCAGGTGATTGGTGTAACTCCTTAGGTCCGTTACTGTTAATCAGTTTCTGTCTTTTGTGAATCCTTCTGATGTTTCTATTATGCTGATTCACTCTGTCTCTTTCACTTAAAACCTTCCTTGTGAAAAACTGAATCAAGTGAACTTGTTCAACAGCCATGCCCTGCCCTGTGACATTCTTGCCTGTTCTCAGTTATCAGACTTTGTCTCCAGTTACACTTTATAATTGCAGCAGCTCTATATCGGTCAGGCCATATGAAGTTACTGTTTAGATTGTGATTTTCAATGGCAGAGTTCACCAGAAAGTGGACGTGATGGCAGTCGTAGGTATTTTTCCACCTCAGTTTAGTTCTGTTACATTTGTGCATCTGTATAACAGAGTTAAAGAAATTTTGAGTTTAAAACGTACTCTTCTTTACAGTGTGATGGTGAAGAGGTAGTAGAAGGAAGCAGGGTGAAAGAGGGGTGATAGGAGTATGTGCAGCTTTCTTAACTTTTCCAAAAGCCTCTCTCGGCTGTTAGTGTAATGATCATGTGGAAAATGTAATAGCTTTAAAGGCCTTTTGATGGAGATGAGCACAAAATCCAAGATTGTTCTTTCTTTTCCCTGAGATAAAGTCCATGCCAATCTTCATCAGTAATTATTCTTGAGAATGAGATTGAATGAAATCAATGAAGACATTGCAAATTTTTGGATTTTATTAAAACTAGACGAGAAGTTCAGTGCAATGGAAGGTTGTACTGCAGACAAATAAAAGCTGCAAAAAAACGTTCATCTATTGAGTCCTCAAGCTTAAAAAAGCTTTGATTTGATTTACAGTGGGCATATACATGAGGAGAAAGGCAGTGGCACAGTGAGTCTGGGTTCCAGCATCGTAGATAGCCTATCACACCTCTTCACTGTTGCACTTGAGAGTGCAACATTGCATCAGACTGGAATCATAGAAAACTATGGCTGAAAGTGATGTTGAGAAATCACTTAGTTCTAGCTTTAATGCTGAGTTGGGTGGAAGAATTTGTTTAAAGATTGGTATGTTGCTTTATGCCTTAAAACATGAAGACGCTTGCTCACTAGGATTTTATTTTAGTGGCCTTAATTTAATGTGATCAATTTAGCCGTTGAGAAGCATATGACCTGTGTAAAGCAGATAGAGCTGAACAGGGTGTATAGCAGCTCCTAAACCATCACAGTTTGCAACACAGTGCATTAAGCCATCGCCAATTTGAGATTACTTTAATATGCTGGACTGTGAACTGTGGCAATTCAGAAATTGCTACATTCAGCCATCCATGCAGTAGGTTCTGGGAGGAGTGGCATAAACTGCTTGAGCAATTCCAGTTTGGTTCTGGACCTCACGTGGGTTAACAGTGAGTCACTGGGTGCTTCCACATCAGGCAGAGCTAGTACTTCTATAGTTACTGGTCCCTGGTGGGACCATTTCAGAAGATTCATATCAAAACTGTTAATGCTGAGCACAGAGTCACAGCTGCTTTCCTCCATCTGTTAAAAGCAGTGATTAATTCTTTTAAAAAGTGCATCATTTAACCACTTTTTTTTTTTTTAATTAACAGCATCAGCAAACAAGGAATTGGAAATGCAGATGGACCAGAATTTCAATTTGACATTGTTATTTTTTGTTTAAAGAGTGATCTCTTTTTGTTTGTGTAAATACAGGACTGAACGTGAGAAACTCCTGACATAATTGTTCTCCAAACCTCGGTGCTTCCAGTCTGTCTCATGAAAATCAATGAGAGGTACAGTCTAGTGTTCATCTCGTGGGCTACAAATTGCATGTACTTCTTTTTGGAATTCACATTTAAAGTAGAACAACATGAAGTTTGGTGCTTTTTTAGACTAAGACGAATGAGTGTTTCAGAGGCACAAAATTGGTGGGTACAAGAGCTTAGATGACATGAATTTAATTGGCTCATGGTGACCTTGTAGCTGTCTTTGTGTCGTAAACATCTGCTTCAGTCCAGCTGATCTTAAATTTAGACCATACCCACTTCTAGTCTTGCCTATCATGTGGATCATGTCTGGCCCTTAAGATTGGGGCAGTTATTCTGGGAGACGGGTGTCTAAAATGATTTGTTTAAATTGTTTGGCTCAAATTTGCTGCACTGCGTCAGGCCATTATAGTGTTTATCTGAGGCCTGATTCCAAGCTGGAATGCATTTTATGACATCTTTGTATATCTTGGCCCAGACAGTAAGCCATCTCAGCAGGGCTTGGTAAAGAGTGAGCTGTAATCACTCTAGACTAGTGTGGAGTGAAATGCCGGTTTGGCTGTCGAACTGGGAAGCAGGATCCCTTTAATAGAAAAATCAGCATCTGAAAAGATGCTGTTTTCCATTAGAGTTGTTCCAAGGCCAAATAGCCTAATTACACTACAAAGCCTCTGTCACCTCTGTACGGTTAGGCTCTTTGGTTTCTTCTCCCTTCCCCAACTCCAATCTTTTTGTGTCAAAGGCAACCACCCTCTACCCCTTCTGCATCGATGAATGGTCAGTTAATGCTATTTTCAAAGTATTCTCCTTTCTACTGATTCACACAACAGTTTTTTTTTCCAGGAAACCTATTTTTTAATGTATCCCAAACATTTTAGGTAATACAGGTAAAACAATCTGGCTTATTGCCTATGTCTACTGTGCAGGTATTTGCAAGCTGCAGTGGACGTTGTGCCCTGCTGCCCTTCGTGCCTCCTCAGGACATTGGTGACAATGGCAGGACATTCTCTGGGCAGGTAATGTACCTATGCACACTTCTTCAAGTGAGAACATTCTGTGGTGATTACTAGCTTGTGATAGAGATGTTAAGTAAATTAAAAAAAAAAGACAACAGTGTGGGAAAGTTGGAACTATAGAATTTTTTCTCATTGGAAACAAATATCTTCAGGCCTTCATGCATGTATGTATGTACACAGGGATGATACACAGGTCAAGATGAAAACCTTCACTTCCAAAAAATAACTGTCGATAGCAGAACACACAGGAGAAACCACTTAATGAAGAAAGGATGGTGGAGAAACATGGTATATTTAAGACAAGAACAGTTAAACTATAGCTCTGGGGCCAGACACAGCCAATGACTTCATCTGTAGTTACGTTAAACATTTTAAGTGTTTATGGATAGAATCATAGAATGGTTTGGGTTGAAAGGGACCTTTAAAGTTCATCTCGTCCAACCTC
>RSEF01000001.1:218455520-218468862 GCA_003993805.1 Himantopus leucocephalus | reverse complement strand
ACTGAACAAAATTGGTCCTGTTTTACCTCAAACCAGGACATTGTATTAGTGGTGACACCATAGGGGACTTACAGTAATTACTTTCATCAGCTCTTCCAAATATTTTCAGTACAAGGCTGATTAGGCCTACTCTTTAGACCACATAAAGATTTTGTTTCAGTGAAGTGTTGTTTTTTCTGACAGGAAATGCAATTTTCTAAAAGCTGAAAACTTGTAATTTAGTTTTTTGAATTAAACTCTCACCAGAAGGGTCAGTTTCAGAGACATCTCTCACATCACAGCCAGTACTGGGTGGATTAAGTTTAAATTCTACCAAGTAAGTATATGAAACTCTGAAAGTTGCATATCTCAAGTACTACCTTAAGGTTTTCTTAGGGAGTAAATATCTACGTGATTATAGAAGTAAGGATGCAGGTAAAGCAGGATCTGCGTGTAGAGGTGCTAGAATAGCTAGTATATTTGGAAAACAGGTGGCTGTTTTGGGCACACGTAAGGTTTTTAGGAGCAAGTCTGTTATGTCTCCTATACCATTGCCAAATGCAAGTAATTTTTCCACACTGTAATTTCTAAAGACCATTAAGGGAAATAAGTTCTTTACTAACTTCTTCAGAATATGTGCTTAAGTCTGCCAAAAGCAGGAACTGTGTATATGCTAATTTAATTAGGATGAGTTTTTTGCTCTTACCAGTACAATCAACTTTAATCAAAATTAAAGCTATATATTTTAAAAGCATAGTCAACCAAATAATCAGTTATAGTTTAGTTCAAATGGATACATAGATGTTCAGATGCTTTTCCCTCTGCCTTATCACAGTTCTTGATGTTGAAATTTTGCAAAGCCATTTTCTTCTGAAGAATATATAGACAGTGAGCAGTGGGATCAAGTGCACTCTCAGCAAATTTGCAGATGACGCCAAGCTGAGTGGTGCAGTTGACGTGCCTGAGGGACAGGACGCCATCCAGAGGGACCTGGACAAGCTTGAGAAGCGGGCCCGTGTGAACCTCATGAGGTCCAACAAGGCAAAGTGCAAGGTTCTGCACATGGGTCAGGACAACCCCCAGTATCAACAAAGGCTGCGGGATAATGGGATTGAGAGCAGCCCTGCCGAGAAGGACTCGGGGCTACTGGTGGATGAAAAGCTGGACGTGAGCCAACAATGTGCCCTTGCAGCCTGGAAGGTGAACCATATCTTGGGCCACACCAGAAGTAGTGCGGCCAGCAGGCCCGGGGAGGTGATTCTGCCCCTCTACTCTGCTCTGCTCTCATGACATCCCACCTGGAGCATTCTGTCTAACTCTGGAGTCCTCAACACAGGAAAGGCGTGGACCCGTTGGAGTGGGTCCAGAGGAGGGCCACAAAAATAATCAGAGGGGTGGAACACCTCTCCTATGTGGACAGGCTGAGAAAGTTGGGGTTCTTCAGCCTGAAGAAGAGAAGGGTCTGGAGAGACCTTATTGCAGCCTTTCAGTACTTAAAGGGGGCTTATAAGAAAGATGGGGACAGACTTTTTAGTAGGGCCTGTTGCAATAGGGCAAGAGCTAATGGTTTAAAATTAAAAGAGGGTAGATTTAGACTAGATATAAGGAAGAAATTTTTTACAATGAGGGTGGTGACACACTGGAAGAGATTGTCCAGATAGATGGTAGATGCCCTACCCCTGGAAACATTTGAGGTCAGGTTGCATGGGGCTCTGAGCAACCTGATCTAGTTGAAGATGTCCCTGTCCATGCCATGGGGGCTGGACTAGACAACCTTTAAAGGTCCCTTCCAAACCAAACAATTCTATGAATTCCATTTGAGTCCCCTTGCACGTTTCAGATGAAGCTCATGTGGTGACTTCAATTCAAATTTCAACACTTGATAGAAAAAAAAAAGACAGGAAAAGGTTTCTATAGGCTGGACTAGTCACACTCTTCTCAAAGACAATTCAAACATTTCCATGCTTCATTTCAGCAAGTAATTCAAACTACTCCACTTCTGTCTTTGCACAGTTGATATTTAGTGGCAGATATGATTGCCTCTGAAAACTACCTCCTTTGGCAATATTCAGATGGCAATATAAAGGTTTCTAAAACACATCCTGAAACGGTGATGCCTCTTGGATGCTACTTAAAAATGCAATCATCATGAAATAGGTACTTAGTCAGACAGCATCTGGAATGTTCTTTTCCATTTTGAACATTTTGAGAAACATTAGCAGAGAAGAAATTCAGGAAAGAGCAGTTATGGATGATTACAGGTCAGGAGGAATCAAGTTATAACACACAAAAATGTTTTTAACTTTTCCAAATGAAGAAGCTGTGAAGAAATGTGTTTGAAAACTGTAGTGGGGCTATTTGTCTCATCCAAGCCTGTTCCAATATATGACTCCCCTTAATATTGGGAGTTCAGGGAGGATTCTCAGAACCAGAGTTACTGCCTCTGGTAAACCCCAAAAAGAAAGACTTTGCCCAGCCTATGAACTGTGGGACTGTATTAGGAAGGACAATGCAGCTCTGGGAACAACATTGAGGAAAATGCTCTCCAGAAAGGTCAGGGTGGCACATGGGAACATGCCTTAGGGCAGGGAAAAGGTAAGTTTGCTTTGGAGTTCAGGAGCAAGTGATGTAGTAAATTCCTGTGGTTGCACAGGGCTCCTGGCCAGGACGTGAGGATGCCATGTTAAGGCCTTATCCTGACACCTACCAGCCCCTCTCTATTTGAGGTAGGGGGGTGCAGGGAGCCGAGGTTACTGATATAGCTTGACAAGTCAGAAGGATGACCCTATCCCACCCTCGCTTCCATTCTGGTGAGAGTGGAGGGCTCTGGAAAAGCCTCTGGAGGCCTGGAGTTCACCTGGGGATAACGACATCTCTGAACGAAAGACAGGTGCTCAGAGCAACAGGCATTTGGGTTGACGCCTGTGGCAGAGAATGTCATTGCTGTGTACTTGTTCTGCTACCTCAGAAGAACTGGTATTTTGTACCCAGCTGGCTAAAATCAAACTGTCACAGCAGCCACGAAAAGAATCATGGATTGTGAGAGGCTCAAGGAGGAAGGAAGAAGCAGGTACCCTGACCTGTCAGGATGCAGAGTGCCTTTAAACAAGAATCTACAGACTGATAAAGGAGATCTGCATACCAAAGAAAAAGAGACTGCTTAGCTTCTACTGATGTCAAATTAAGGATAATGGTAAGGAAGAATTACATGCAATGCAAGCAAAAGATGTCTTAATATTGATAGCTGGGGAATATAAGATATCACCAAGGTAATTGATGTATATTGCATCAAATGATTTACTAAAATAATACTGGACTAAGCCTTGAAAATACACCTGCATTAATGGGAAGATGAAATTAATGATCCACCATCAAGAATTTCTCTGTCAAGTTCTTGGCGTAAACTACTGGTATGTCTGTATGCATCTTTGCGACTCATTCAGAGTATCCTTTGCCTAACTAAAATAAGAGGGTCAACACATCTCATCTGCAATATTTGAAGTAGATTTAGTGGGGCTTCTGGGACTACCTCCTATTCTGAAAAGCTTGCTGTGCCGTTACAAAAAACGTGAGAATTTGCCATGAGTCTTCATTACTTGATCCAAATTTTCAAGCTATTTTTCTTAAACAGATGATTTCACTCAAAATAAAGCATGTTTCAAACTGTATTGTTACTGTGATATTTTAACCACAAATACTAGCTTAATGCTTATTTTTTATTCTTTCTAAGACTTTTCTTCAGTATCCTGAAATTAGGTTCATGTGAATATAGGGTTCCAATGGCTGTTCAGATGAAGTAAAGGACCACTATACTTACTAGAATTGTGTACAGTATTGCAGTGCCATCTGTGTCAGAGCAAAAATTGAGAACATATAAGAAAATATTATTACATAATTATTGAGAAATGTCTGAATCATGCTTCAAGAATGATTAATTTTAAAAATAATTAAAACAATTTTAACACATGCCAGTCAGTAAAATAACACAAAATAAAACTTCAAGGAAAAAAACCTAGGCATACTTCACTGCCACCCACAAACAGAAGGTAAGAGGATAATCAGAATATATAATTAGTAACAAGAAGAGATACTCATTACCTTCATGAAATGTAAAAGGAAGTCCTGATTAAGATTTATAATTAGTGCTTTTCAAACAGAGGACTCTGAATACTACTTTTTTTATGCAAAAATATTCTGCTTCAGTTTGTTCCTGATTCACTTCCATCTTTCTATCTGGAAAATAACTGATAGCTAAAGATGCATTAAACTTTTTCAATTTCTTTTCCATGTTTATGATTTTTATTTTTGGTAAATAAAAACTTCCTTTACACTGATTTTGATGGCTTAGAAAAACTTTACCAGTAGTAAAAGAGCATAAAAGCACCTAAACAGTGTCAGTTCATTGGAGGTAGGGGGGTGGGTGGGGTGGTGAACCGCAAATAACTCTAAATTCTTTCCTGGTAGCAGTTTCCTGAGAAATACTATGAGATTACTCTCAAATTGGCAGTTTGTGTGCTACTCCTTTCATTTCTACAAGTTCAGAGTCTTTTGGTAGATTTCAAAATATTTTGTTATGGCTGGAGCTCTTTTTCTTCTAGGCACTTTATCTCTTCTAGGCATTCTTTTTTCTTAATGTTTTATTATACTACTGATTTCAATGGTTGTAAATTCTGTGTGATTCAGTGCAAATATTCACTAAAGCAGCTCAAGTTAACCATATGCGTGAAAGCTGGTAGGATGAGTTTCAAATGCTAATGCAAAAAAGGAGTGATGAGAATGATCCACATTTTGAAAGGACAGTGTTCTGTGCTGCCCTCCACAAGAAATGGCTGTTCTAGCGTGTGGGGGCGGGGGGTTTAAAGCTTAGGACTTTTGTTTACTGTATACATCATACTTCTCAACTTGTTCTCAGAAGAAGAACTTCTTGCACTTCAGGTTTATAGGAGCTGGTCTTGAGTTGTTTAAGCAGAGTTTAATGGCTTTGGAATGATATCTACTGAGTACTGAGTATGCTACAAATAGTGAGGGGGAAAGGTACAAACACTATCCTTGGAATAGTGATGAATCAAAAAGGGATAATGTGTCTGGAATAGGTATGAAAGAGGATTTGTAATGTTTTGGAAGAATAGGTGTGAGGTTTAGGGAACTTTTCATGAAACGAAAGAAGTTCCAAATGTTTGCACAGTTGATATTGCTGACGCTAGTCTTAACGTAACTAAAGAGGTTTCCTCTCTGAGATGGAATTCTTGTTGATCTCTTTGAGCCAGGAAATGAGGTAGAACAAATTGGCTTCTAGTACCGTAAAAAATTCAGTCTTTCCACGTTCTGAAGGTGTTCTGTAATTTACATGGAAAATTTACACTATAATTGACCTGTAATAGACTGCTTTTGATAAATGCTTTAACATACAGTGGAAATGTTATGTAAATTTGAGATTAGCTTTGGATTCTAATTCGACCTTTCCTGGAAGGTAAAAATAAAAGAAAAATATCACTTGCAAACTTGTTCTGAACCAGCAGTTTGATACCTGCAGTCCTGGAACAGGGAACCTGGAACCAGAACTTGCAGCAATGCATCAGGACCAAATCTTTCCTTGAGATCTGTTGCCAGTCTAGTTTGGAGATCCAGCTGCAGAGAATCTAACAGTACTTTTCAAGACACTCTTCCATTCACAACTCAGCAACCTTTTTCCAGTATCAGAGAAAGTAGTTGCCCCAGTCACAGTTTTATTCAGCCGAAGATTGAGATGTCTGAAGATGGTGGGTGTGGTCACCATTTGACCTGGCAGACAGCCAGGGGTTGATGTTTAGGATATTAGTTATATACTAATAAAATACAGTGCTGGCTCTGAAAGTCATGTTGTCTTGCCTGTTGTAAAGACAAAAAACTTCTCTTGCAGGAAATTGTACTTGTATTTGCTTCTCTTTTTCTTCCTTTACGGCCAAGAGAATCGCATTTATACGCGACCAGTCACGTGAAAAAGTAATTGAAGGTCAGGTGTGATATTTCTCTTGTATCCAGGATGAAGTTTTCCTTATTTTACTGTTGGTGACCTGCCCATAATGATAAGCAGCTTTAAAAATTGACAGATTTATCACATTGACATGCAGTTTTCTGTGTAACTTTTCCAAAGCTGTGGTTAAGCTGGGAGGATATTTCTATTTGGAAAAATAAACTGATTATGATAACATACAGATTTTAATACTATATTCAAATTTTTCTTTTGAATTCTAACCTTGATCTGTGGTACTGAGGAGACTGGATTTCCTGTGCTTGATAATAATGCTTAGTAGTTAAGAAGAATTGGAGAAAGAGTCATGGTGTTGTATTGATGGTGTTGAAAATACTGTGGTTTAGTCAGTCCTTGAAACAAAATGTTGAAGTTTTGATGTATGGAATGCTTTCTTTACACCAAAGTTATGAATTTAAAAGTTGGTAACACATTGCACATGGAAAGAAGAGCAGCATTATAAAACTAAGGTCTATGTGGTAAACAGGAGAAAAGGGGTGAAACAGGGAGCTGCCTAACCACAACCATGAAAACACAAGCAGTCAGGTTTAAAAATCAGTGGTGAAATGTGAAATAGGCAATTTGCCTTATAGATGGTGAAAACTGAGTAATTATTTTGAAACAGTTTTATGGGCAAACAGAGATTTTACATTTCAGAAAGACTATAATTTCAGGGGAAATTAAACTGTGTATAACTTGAAGTATTAGAGTAAACACAGAGCAATTGTGACAAGTTTGCAACTCTTCTCAGGTCATTATACATTATACATTATACATTATACATTACATTATAAAGGAGAAAAATAAGTATGGACCAGTAAAATAAGTTAATTAGCCATTGTGAATGTTAGCTGAAGCAGCTTCAGATTATGCTGACTACTTTTCAGTGACATTTGAGGAAATGTCTTTTGTTCTGTATCATTTTCTTCTTGGGGACTGAGCAGGGTGAAGAAGTCTTGTGGACTGAACCACGGTTCTGATGAAAGAGGAAAGGAAAACTGGGTTAACCTCTCACAGTGACAAGAAGTCAGGGAGGAAAGCTGAAACATAAGAAAGGTGGTGTAGATGCATGAACCCAGACAGTTGTGGGTGCGAACACACACATGGAGCCATCCATTTCTCCTACTCATCCATTTCTGGAGGATAGAAGGTAAAGAAGGGTGATTCTGTTTATCATTAGAATTTATGGTGGATTTTAGAATATGCTATTATGGGTGACTTCTTTGCAAGCCATGCAAAGCCAGCAGCATTCTTGCGCTAGGTAGTCCCAACTTTCAAAGAAATGGTGGGCAAGAGTTAACACTGCATTTTCAACCTCTCAGGTTATGCCTCTAACTGTAGCTTGAAATCAGTTGCTCTGTGGATGAACAGAGGACTCAGTTTTCCTGGGCTGTCAACCTAGGACCCTTCCCAGGTATAAAACTCACTTAAATAGAAAACAAAGAAATCTAATAGCTGTAAGACCTGATAAAGTGCTAGCTAAAATGGCAGACCCAGAGGAGTGCAAGTACGATTTAGCGAGAAAAATATCATTCTCACATGAGTAGTGCACCATGTCAACCCTGTTACTGCCAAGGTAGGAACAAGTAAGAAGGTAAGAACACTTTAAAAAGAATAAAACAATCTAATCTGAGAACCAGTCTCCTTTTTGTTCTTCTTAGTACAGAAGCTTTGATATAAAATCAAGGTTCAGGATTGGCTGATGTAGGATCAGAAGTATTTACTAGCCTAGATGATTTCCTGTATCTGTACCTGTGGGATGTAGATATGGCTGTAAAACAAGCTAGTGAAAATTCCAGCTATCCAGAAAAACACTGAGTTGGCTTTATGCATATTATCAGTGGTGGTACAGGAAGAATAAAATCCTTCCACAAAAGGAATGCATAGTTCAATTTAGAAAGTATAATGAACCACGTTTTCCTTTGTGTTAAAGCAAATAATCTAGTTCACTAACATGAAGCTAGTTCTCTAATCCAATTGCACTTTTTTTGGTCCAGGTTGCAAAGGGAAGGACAACCCTGCTGAGTTCTAGAGCATGGCAGGCAGTGGACCTTCACCTTCTGTTTCCTATTTCTGATGCATTCGAGAACTGGTAAGGTTGTAGCTTACTTAGTTGAATGCACAGACTTCAGAGACAAAGTAGAAATGACCCTATGCTAATGTGTCTGTGAAATGGTATAAAGGAGCTTAAATTTAGAATCCAAGGTTAATGTCCAGCAAACTGATGACATACACTGACTATCCTTGAAAAGTAATTCACTTAAATGCTTTTAAGCTCTCAATCCTGTCAACATCTGCCTTATTCAAAACGGATAAAAATGCTGGAAGTGTTCAGTTCATTTAGTACAATAAATACTAGTCCTGCATTGAGTTATAGAGAGAATAATTTAAAAGAACTGACTTTTTGGTATTGCAGCATTCTAGTAAGAGGGAATTTAAACGGATAGTGGATTCACTCCTAAATGGTTTGAAAGCCTTGCAAAGAGCAAAAAGACAAAATGGCTTACCTGAGTCCATTTAGATCTTTATCTTTCCACTTCCATCTTTCTCTAAACCATGCTGAAATTTACTTCAAGTTTGGATAGCTATAGCAATTCTTTCCTCGCCTGTTGACGCTTTTTGTCTTTAGTCAGCACCACTTAACCTTTCTGTTAGTGTGGCTCGTTTCTTCAAGCCTGATAACAAAATAAAAGTTCAACTCTATGAATACAAAAATATGAATTTAAGTTAATCTATTTAAGGTACTTATTTTAGGCAGCTAAATTTAAAAGTTGATTTAGTATTTTCCCTTGAAGGCCTAATTCAGATATCAGTTGTTTGCTGGAATTATACTGGCTTCATATCTCTCAAATTAGATCAGAATCAGAATAATCAGCTTTTGAAAAGAAAAGTTTTATTTCCTTGTACAGAGGGTTCCAATATACACTTGTGCCAGCATAAATGAGAAATAACTGAATATAAAAAGGAGGATTGGAATGACTTAATAAGTAATTCCTAACACCAAAATTTATCAGTGATTGGAAACATTTTGCGCAGTACTTTGGCCTTGTGTTAGTTTGTGTCTGCATAGCTTTGCAATTATGCCAACATATGACTACACCAACATTTAAAGGACTACAGCAACACTTGCTTAGGAAAGAGAAATTTTATGATGGGACAAAGGAACAGTAAATAGGTAGCCTACATATACAAGGATTATATTCTTTTGCTATTTTTTTTTAAACCAAAAGTGGGATAAGAGCCTTATTCCTCAAGATTAGCTAAGAGACTCTGCTGAAGGGAGACAAGCTCTTGCATTAAGTCCTGAAGAGCAAAATTATATGGAAGACCCTTCCAGAACTGTGGTCAGGGTTTTACAGACAGACTTCTTGGTTTGATATTTCATTTAAGTTTTGTGCTGATGAATAAAATACACTGCAGAAGAGATTTATTTTTTTTTTTTAAATTACACTGAATTCTTATTGGGTTAGAGACACCAGCAACCACCAGTTTTAAGTTACAAGAAACACGCCTTTTGTGTATAAACTGACAAATCCTTTTAGATTTTTAACCCATTTTTAGGAATTATGAATTCTTTATAGCAGGTAGTGATGCTGAAGAAGTTTTAGTCAGATACTGGTATAAAACATAAGATTTTCATTGTACATTTTGGATGGGACTTCGATACAAGTGTGAGTAACTTAAAAGCCTTCTTAACTTTCAGTGAAAAACCCCTTCTGTCTGCATTTATTAAAAAATGGGATTTTGGTCCTCATTATCAAACGTTCATGAACATTTATTCTTGAATTTGTATGATTAAAGTTATTTAATAATAGAATTCGTGAAACAGGGAAGAAGCTTTATTAGATATGGAGAGGTATTTGTAAAATAAGTGGCATCATGAATTATAAACTAATCCAATCTAATTCCTGAACGTAATATATTTCTAGTTATGCAGATTTGAGAAACATATCTAAGACACATTGTCAAATTGTCTTTCTACAGAGAATTCTAAGCCCAAATCTTGCACTGCTGGTTGTTATGTGAGTTATATGTCTGGGAATGAACCAAACTCAGTCTTTAGCGGGACCTCAACTCCATGGTTCTTCCAATGCCACTGGTTACTCTTACCGTCCTGAGACATAAACTGACAACTGAAATAATAAAACAGTCTAGCCGAAGGCTGATAAGCTTGCTATATAGAATTCTTACTCATTTGGACGTTTTGTCTGCCTTATGAAGATGTTTAGTTTACAGAACAAGTAATGGAAGTATATATATTATATTTTTTCCTAATATATAAGCTTATCAGCAAGTGTTATCATGATTATTTATCAGAACAGCTGTTTCTGTTCTAGAAAGTCATAGGGTTGCATTCAATTTAGGTACACACTCAATGCTGACCTTGCAGGTAAGGTAGAATTATTGCAGATAGGTTGGATTGTGCTGTTAGATTACGGACTGGTCAAATGCTGCATTTAAAACTTTGAAGTTTAATACTTTTCAAAGTCAACTGTGTCCATAAAGTTCATTCACTTCTCTGACCATCTTTTCCATCTACACCTATCAACTGTTCCTATTTTCACCATGATAACCAAAAGTTAATTCACTTAAGTGTCATTTAGATTTGTCAGTGGAGTGTATTATAGGAAGGAAGATTCCTATATCCACGCTCTTTTGTAAAGTAAATAAGTTTTGGATAATAAAAAGATTTCCATATCCAGGAGACATAGGAGGCCCCAAAACAAGGTAACTTGTAGGAATGTCCTGACAATTTATGCATAGCGTGTGTATACAAATACGTATCTCTCATGTGACTCTTTCCTTGCAGCCTCAGTGTTTGGTAAGATATAATTGGTGGCATATCTGGGGAATACATGTTTTCCCTCTAAGGTCTGGCCAACAAAGCTACCAGAGAAGTGATGGTTTGAGACTCGAGCTAAAAAGTTGTGTTTCAGTAAGGGTTAGTGGTGTGCTACATTACATAAAAGCACAACTTTCCATAATTACTTCTGTCATTGTATAGTTCATAAAAACAGATATAGTATTACTTTTAGTTCAGACATCCTTGTACACTTTGCTGTGCATCAGTGAGCACACAATGACTGTTCCCTTTGTATAAAACTATTTTCAGCTAGAGAGCATGGGGCTTCTGAAAATTATCACTCTTTAAGATAGAGAGGTCAACCAGATCCTTGAGAGATGAGAGGGAAAAGAATGAAAGGGGCACTTCAGGGTTTTTT
The DNA here is from genome assembly GCA_003993805.1 of Himantopus leucocephalus. NCBI lineage: Eukaryota > Metazoa > Chordata > Aves > Charadriiformes > Recurvirostridae > Himantopus > Himantopus leucocephalus. The sequence continues at coordinate 218,457,651 of RSEF01000001.1, read as the reverse complement.
TTTTCCCACTGAAAAGAAAAGTGGTCTGAGCCAAAGCTTCATATGATCGTTAGTCACTAAATACCAAGTTAAAACTGAGCATGTAATTACAGGAATTATGTAGTTTCTAGAAAGTCAAGAATGTGTTGTTCCCTTTAGTTGTCAGCGCTTCTGTAGTGGCATATACATTTTTAGTCTCAATGTCTCACTTTGTCAGAGGTAATGTTCAGCCAACAGTTTTCCTAGGAAGTTCTCAAGTGTTTACGTGTACCGTGACTGAAACAGAGGTCTTCATGTCTCCTGAAGACAAGCTGGTTGAATTAATGATAGTGCTCCAGTTTTCTCTGTTCTACTGCCAGATTCAATAACCACAATGATCTGAAGACAGTGTGAAACACTTGATTACAATTGTCATTACTAAATGGGGTTTTCCTAAATAGAGAATTTACTGTTGGATATATAAAACATTACTAGTTTCTAACATAAAAAAACCCAAACCCATACAATCTGTATGTGGAAAAAACTGTTGCATAGTTTGATATATTCATAGTTATGGCTTCTAATAGTAATTCTGATAGTGGTGAATGACAATTATTAGGCCTTAGTAAAAATCCAGAAACAGCTGACATCTAGTGGATGAAGACTAATTACTTTGATTATGGTGCCAGGCTGTACAGACTGAAATTTTTTTTGAGATGTTTAGGATGAGTAAAAAAACCAAAACATGATAGTTCAAGTCAATGTGTTACTTATATATCAAGATTTCTTTTGCATTTTATCATAAAGTTGTACTTTAAAAAGCTGTAAGTGTCTATCATATTACTGTAACTATTCACTGATAATCAAGGCCCATTTAAAAAGAATACATGAACCTGTTGTTGTCTAGTGTAGACACAAAAATGATGATGTTCTTATCAATCAGTTCTTCCAGTCAGGCATTATTTTATTCTGCAACTAGAACAACCTGAAATGATATGACATCTAGTTTTTGAGTGTCTTTATTTGCCTATGTTCTGGGTGACCTCCGTATTCAAGCAGTTGAAACTCAAGTTAGGTGGACACTGTAGCAATTTTGGAAGGGGAAAAGCCACCCAGAATGAGTTTATTTTTAACAGTTCTTCATTTTCTTAATCCAATATTAATCAAGTTTTCCAGACTGAAAATGTGGTTAATGCTTGGTTTTGTGACTGTCACAACATTAATGTTTATAGTAACGTTAAAGTCACTGAGATGCTTTTCATCTAACCCATGCAACCATAGAATAATAGAATGGTTTAGGTTGGAAGGGACCTTAAAGATCAACGAGTTCCAAACCCCTGCCATGGGCAGGGACACCTCCCACTAGACCAGGTTGCTCAAAGCCCCATCCAACCTGGCCACTTCCAGCAATGGGGCCTCAACAACTTCTCTGGGCAACCTGTTCCAGTGCCTCACCACCCTCACAGTAAATAATTTCTTCCTGATCTCTATTCTAAATCTACCCTCTTCCAGTTTAAAGCCATTACCCCTCCTCCTATCACTACATGCCCTTGCAAAAAAGTCCCTCTCCAGCTTTCTTGTAGGCCCCGTTCATATACTGGCAGGCTGCTATAAGGTCTTCCTGGACCCTTCTCTTCTCCACACCGGACTGAAGTCCGTCTCTCTCAGCCTGTCCTCATGGGAGAGGTGTTCCACCCCTCTGGTCATTTTTGTGGCTCTCCTCTGGACCTGCTCCAACAGGTCCATGTCCTTCTTGTGCTGAGGACTCCAAAGCTGGACACAGTACTCCAGGTGGGGTCTCATGAGAGCAGACTAGAGGGGTAGAATCACCTCCCTCGACCTCCTGGCCATGCTTCTTTTGATGCAGCCCAGGATGAGGTTGGCTTTCTGGGCTGCAAGTGCACAGTGCTGGCTCACATTGAGCTTCCCATCCACCAACACCCCTGAGTCCTTCTCTTCAGGGTGGCTCTCAATCCATTCACCCAGCCCCTATTTGTGCTTGGGATTGGCCTGACCCAGGTGCAGGACCTTACATTTGGCCTGGTTGAACTTCATGAGGTTTGCACGAGCCCAGCTCTCAAGCCTCTCCAGGTCCCTCTGGATGCCACCCCTTTCCTCCAGCATGTCAATCGCTCCACACAGCTTGGTGTCATTGGCAAACTTGCTGAAGGTG
>RSEF01000001.1:218433344-218445584 GCA_003993805.1 Himantopus leucocephalus | reverse complement strand
CCCCCACGTCCCCAGTGGCCGATTTGGCCTAAATCACGACACCTTGCTTTAGCAGTGTGCTTCAGGAAAATTCAGTTCATTATTTTCTCCTGACTCCCAGGGAGGTATTTCAACCATTCCCAGGTTTTGCAAATGAGGCTGTGTGCATCCCTAGTTACTGCAGGTCTGCACACCAGACAGGGTGAGAGGATCATCTCCATCTGTGCATGCACACTGCTTGCAACAACAACCACGGAGGTTCTGTTGTTGCAAGCACAATGACATATTATGTTATGTGCTGCTACTTTTGCAAATTACATTTCCACCAGTGTCTGCACCCAAAGTTTATCCTACTCATTGTTATGAGCCAGAACACAATATTGCCTAATTTCTGCTGGGGAAATCCCACTATTTCTTCTATTCAATGTCTTTGCCATGAGTATTTTAAATAGTGATTAAATGAGTTTTCCCTTTTATTGATTATCTGACTTCTAAATTAATGCATACACTAACAGGTATCTATGTTTATTTTTCAATCTCTTTTCACAGGAAACTGCAGAATACATATTTTATTTATAATAGATTAATTAATTAAGGAATAATAAATGAACAAAAATCACATCATAACATTCTATTTAAAATGTCTAATTAAAACTACAGAAAACATAAGCAATCAGAAATGTATACATCAAGCATTTGTTTGCAAGCACTGAATTTTCAGTTCCTTTGGTAAGTTCAAGGTGAAAATGTAACAACAAGTTAGCGTTAAACAGTGCAAGCACCCCAGTTTGCTGACAAAGCACATGCTGTTAATGGTGCCCATTTCTCTAGAGCTTCGAAGACCAGGGAGAAGCAACCCCTGAATTGTGTCACTGTTTAGAGTTGCACTGGGAGACAGAGAGGCTTCTCTGTGTCAGCAAAACTCAAGGCCTGGGAGAGCACCAGACATCAAAGATTTACAGTTATTTCAATGTTCAGAAGGCACCTCTTTCACATGGGGTCCACAATAGGAAAATTAATTCTCCAATTTACATTTTTTAAGATGAAAAGTGAAAAGTAAATCCTATCTCAACAGCATAGGCTGAAAGTCTCAAATAGGAAGATAAAAGAAACATCCTCTTCCCCTTTCCTAAGCCCTTCCCCAATGGCATCCCTGCAAGTGAGATCATACTGGAGATTTTAAAGTATTTCCTAAAGTACCAGGTAGCATCAAATGCAGAACTTCTATCTATAGGGACTTTAGTACTTTAACACAGTCTTTTTGACCCAAATCAATATAAACATTTAAAAATTCCAAGGTATGAAAAGTGTTGCTAAATGTTGATACAGAATTCTCAACACATGATATAAAAATCTGCAGGGGTTTGAAACTTTCATATTACCTGTATATGCAGTGACAGTTCCTTATGGCTGTCATAAACCAGTTGTTTATGAACTCTTGTCATAGATATTCATGGCCCCTGCAATCATGCAGCATGGTTGGGGGCAGTTTACCCACTTCTGGGGGATGTAATTTTTAGCCAAGCAGATAGAGAAATTGGGCCATGTTCACTATTCTACTAAAAAGCTTGGCTAGATAATTCAGGGATTTTTTTTACTATGTAGTACTATATGGGAAATCAAAGTCTTACATACCTAAGAAAGATTGAACATTTTGTCTTCTGTTGAGCAATCTCAGAATTTTGCCCAACCTGTCAGAGGACATGAAGGCTGATTAGTTTGTGCATGAAGTGAAAATAGATTTTTCAGGCATTGATTTTAAAATGGTGGCTTATCACTAATCTTGCTGAGGGTATGCACTAAAATTCATAATATACTAAAAGCAACATTTTATTCTAAATATATGTATGTTTATGTATCTATATATACAGACATACATCATAACCTTGTCTAGCAATATTTTTCTTCTCTTTTACAGGATGCTGATAATATTAATCTCTATAAACACTGTAAAAAGAAGCATGTTTTCTAAGTTTCATCGAATATTTCTTTTATCCTCTTCTTCACCTTAATGTCTGTATGTTAACAGACATTTGAGAATCAAGTCCGATAACTGATTTTGGATCACTAACACATCAATTGGTTGAAATAAATAAGAATTTAGAGACTGCTTGAATAAGAAGAAACAGGTTTTGCTAAAATGGCTAATTAAAGATGTCACTAAGGAAATAATGTTGTGCTTCTTAGCTGAGTTGTGCAAAACTAAATATAATCGAGTCATCCACAAAATGAGACATGCAATGGCTGCACAGATATCTGCTCCAATGCTCCCCTGCACAGTCCATTCAGAGATGGTTGCTTGATCTTTTTTAGGTATTTACTATAATCACTTCTATGCATTTTAAGGTTTTCAATAATGTATGTGGGAAACCTGTTGGAAATATAAGCTCTATTTTTTTTTCCTAAGTGAAAAGACCACATAAAGAGTGGTGTTACTTCAATAATTCTGTCCTTCATCTGTCCAGAGGAATTCAAGTGAGCACAGTGTAGAAGTATTATGGTATCAACTTCTGAATTCTTATCAATCATTGCATACTACCAATGGGATTTTCCAAACTTCTTAAGGGACTGGATTTTCTATTTATCACTCACCTTTAACATACATTGGATTAATAAATCTGGTGGGTAGCTTTGGAAGTTTTAGCTCAAGTAATTTTCATTTTGATCTGGTAGTCCATTCATAGTACTTTCCTCTACCTATGGTAGTCTATCATGAATTCTGCATTTTCTTTAGCAGAAAACCAAATCAATTAGGGTTGTGCTTCACTGAATCAGTAACACTCCCAAATAATGCGAAGACAGAGCAGGGGATTTGCCCTCTGCAGTGAACATCAGCATTGCTTCCTTGAAAGGGTGATTTTTTAATCAAAATCCTGTTTACTGATTTGATCACACCTTTCATACCTTGTCTGGAGTCCTAGATATTTTAAGATATCAGAAGTATCCCCTTCTTGCTTACAGTTTTTACTGTGAAATATTTAAACACAACCATAAAACTAATTATTCAGCTACTTGGTTACACTGCTTAGAGCTCTTACTCAAGATTCAACAGCTTTTGCCCATTCCAGATGTTCATAAATCATAGACTCTCAGAACTATTTAGGTTGGAAAAGACCTTTAAGATCATAAGGTCCAACCAGTAACCTAATACTGCCAAGTCCACCACTAAACCATGTCTCTAAGTGTCACATTTACATGTCTTTTACAAACATCTAGGGATGGTGATTCTACCACTTCCCTGAGCAGCCTGTTCCAATGCTTGACAATCTTTTTGGTGAAGAAATTTTTTCTAATATCCAATCTTAACCTCCCCTAGCACAACTTGAGGTCATTTCTTGAGGTGTGGCCTCACCAGTGGTGAGTAACAGGGGGACAATCACATTCCTAGTCCTACTGACCACACTATTCCTGATACAAGTAACGATGCTATTGGCCTTCTTGGCCACCTGGGCACACTGCTGGCTCATATTCAGATGGCTGTCAGCCAATACCTCCAGGTCCTTTTCTGCTGGGCAGCTTTCCAGCCACTCTTCCCCAAGCCTGTAGCGCTGCATGGGGTTGTTGTGACCCAAGTGCAGGACCCGGCACTTGGCCTTGTTGAACCTCATGCAGTTGGCCTTGGCCCATCGGTCCAGCCTGCCCACATCCCTCTGTAGAGCCTTTCTAGTCCTCAAGCAAGTCAACACTCCTACCTAACTTGCTGTTGTCTGCAAACTTACTGAGGTTGCACTCAATCCCCTCACCCAGATCATTGATAAAGATATTAAAAAGAACTGGTTGCAATACGGAGCCCTGGGGAACACCACTTGTGACCAGCCACCAACCGGATTTAAATCCATTCACCAACACTCTTTGGGCCCAGCCATCCAGACAGTTATTTACCCAGCAAAGAGTATGCATGTCCAAGTAATGAACAGCCACTTTCTCCAGAATGCTGTGGGAAATGATGTCAAAGGCTTTACTAAAGTCTAGGATGACAACATCCAGAGCCTTTCCCTCATCCATTAAGTGAGTAACCTTGTCCTAGAAGGAAATCCGGATCGTCAAGCAGGACCTGACTTTCGTAAACGCATGCTGACTGGGCCTTAGGGCTTAAGATGCAGCCTGCCTCCTTCAGCTACTTGCTCCCAGAACTCCCTCCTGCTTGGTCTCTGGAGCTCAGTACCACCCAGTACAGACCACTATCACCCAATATGGTCCTTCTCTGCTGCTGGAGCACAGCCTGGTGTCCTGAGGTCTCTTGCCCAGCATGAGGGATGTGGCTGCTGCCTTTGTATGGGTCTATCTTTTCCTGCACCTTTCCCAGCCTGTGACCTGGGTCCCCCTGGTTTACTACTGCATCACGGGCAAAGTCCAGGCTCATCTTCCAGGATGTGGTGTCTGTAGTTTCTCCATTGACAACCAATTAGTGTGAGTGGTGAGCTTTGTTTCTCCTTATTGTCTCCATGATTGTTTTGTCAGGTCTGTGTCTCTCTATGTTTTGTTTCTCGTTTCCCCCTTTTTCACCTAATTTCTCCATTTACAAGGTCCCAAAGCAGATAATCTTGCTGGAATAAACACTCTCACAGCCCTCATCAATTAGTGTGACTGCCCAGGTTTGATTCTCATCACCACCTCCCTTAGCATTTGTTGGTCAGGTTTGTGACCTTGTATGTTCCTGTTTATGGTTTCCTCCTTTTCTTATTTCCTTGCTGCATTGAAAAAAGGCCCTTGGCTAGATGTCCTTAAAGGAGCAGATGGTCTCCTTCCACCAGCCATTCAGGGACAGGTCCTCTCTGTCCCACTCAACTTTGAGATTTTTCTGATTGTTCTACCTATTACTTTCAACATGATACCCAAAATGCATAATACATTATACAAATTCAGAGGTGCTCCTTGTATTCAGTTTCTCCATCAATACTAGGATTCAAATAATATAGATTTAAGCTTACATTCTTTTTATATGTCTGCTAACAGCTTTTATCCCTAAATGGAAATATTTCCTTAAAAAATTTTAGTACTTATTTTTCTGACACTCTTCTAATATTCTACATCAGTGTTGGGTGCTCTGGTGTCAAACATATACCTTCCTTATACCTTCCTTATATTATTCTACGCAATTAAAATTTCAAAACCACAGGAAAATTGTGGGTATGGTTGGAATGGAGATCATCTGCAAGCAGTTCACAAGATGAGATGCTCTGTAAAGTATGAAGTGCTTCAGTATTTTAATAAAAGAATCCCAATTAAAGTGTCAGTCACATTCTCTGGAAAACTGACCTATGCAGAGTCATGCAACAACACAGACTGTTGTGCTAAAATACAGAACTGTTGGATGAATTTTTCTTGTTGCCTTGTTTCCCTTAGATTTTTCAGACCCATGCACCAAATCCCACTGACTTCAATTTATCACCAGTACATTCCCACAGTTGCAGATCTGACTTTTTGTCTCTGACTTTTCATGCACCCAATGAAATCTTGGTAGAGTAGCTTCTTCTCTATCACTCCACTCTAACCACTGCAGTTTAATGTTTTACAGTCAGGGTTTGAGACACTCTCCGGATTTTGTTTGACTTCTGGCAGAAAGTTCAGTTCTGACTGACTGCACCAAAGGTATTTCTAAAGTAATTTTTGACACATACACACACACACACACACACACAAACCCCCCAGTATTAAAATGTAGATGAGCATCTTCTTTTACTTGATTGCAGTTTGAGTCGTCAATGTCAATAAAAGACAAGGCAAATGTTGATTTAGAGACTGTAAAAATTCTCCCACACAAAGGTCTGTGACTTTCCATAAGAGAAAATAAGGACGTTGTGGATGTTCTTACATTGATTTGTTTACTTCTGAGTTAATCCTGGATTTTTTGTTTGTTTCCTTTTCTGGGAATTTTTACACACATAGCAATTTTGCTAATGGAAGATGGAGGGAGAAACTTGATCAGATGTTCCTTTTTTAGTGAATTTTTACAGCAATTCATCTGTCAATTGTGGAAGATGGGTAAAAAGGAAATTTCTCATATTTTATGAAAGGTTTCTTATTGTAGGGAGGAAAAAAGTTGTTATGAGTCACCTAAAGTGCAGACAATTATCTTTCGTAGAGACTGGGCAGCAGTTTTTCAACCTTTTCCACTATATGTCTCCCTAACGTGTTCCAGTAGGACAAAATTAAGCACACTGAATTTCATCCAGATTTTCAGTCACTTTAGTTACAATGTCTTCCACAGTCTCAAAAATTTGAAGCTCACAGGTCAATAACCTTTTGTGTCCATTGCCTACAAATTTTCCATTGGTACGCTACTAATCTGAAGCTTGTCTGGCTGCATAACAGCAGAAATGGTGTTATTTGATTGGCGCTTCCTGACTGAAATGAGTTGATTAACACACCTACATGAGCACATCAGTGCTGACTACCCAGATACTTGCATCAACAGTCTCAGCAGCAGGGCTGAATGGACAAAGAGACTGACCTTGAATGGACAAAAAGACTGACCAAGAGCAGTTCTTCAGGTCTAGAGAGGAACACACCGGTGCTGCAGGTAGATGTTATCCATATCACCAATGTCTGGTCCATACCTTTTCTGTTGCATGGTTGGAAAGTCATTTTTCCAGGTTTTGAGTCTGATATCTTTCATATGCATTATCCTCAATATCAGAAACATGCACTTTTATGTTGCCTCCCTGTTTAATGCATTGATGTTTGCTCAGCAAGTTGAAAGAATGAGGAAAAACAAAACAACAAAAAAAAAACAAAAGACCCTAGAACTCTTTTGAAATCCCTAAGCTTTCATTTTTTTTCTTTTGCTACAAAGGAAGACATTTATAATATAACTGTTTAAAAATGCCTTTAAAGCATTATGTTTTTACCTAAGTTGAATGAAACAAAGCCACTGAATATCTTTAACAGTGATATAGCTGTAAAAACAGAAGCAGTTTTGTGTTGGTTACATGTAAACTGTTTGTTTAAAAACTTAAAACAAAATAAAACAGCCTGAAACCCATGGATCCTCTTCAATGAGAAAAAAAAAGAAGAGCTGCTGGTTCAGAATTAGTCTCACATTATGAGCAAGTTCTCCAGAAGCTGACTATGGTCAATACATCATGTAAAACCTGGAGCGCTGTGCAAGCATAGGTGTGGACTTTGTGTCAAAGATTTTTATTTCAGATGAGAGGTTCATCATGGGTTGGAAAAAAAGGAGGTTTGCCCTTAAGACATATATGCACAACTAGGACTCTAGGAAATGCAGTCTTAAAATGGCTAATTGGAAGAGAATGCAGATGTTTTATTCAGTTGCAAATGCTGGCATCGCTATTTGGACAAGACACTGACAGGATTTCATTCTTTTGTGGATACAAAGCAGTGATGGAGTGAGCAGGCACTGACAATGTTCATGGAAATAAAGCAGAGACTGTGTACAAAAAATATTCTACTGCCAATTTAGACATTTCACCACCTCAAGCTGAAATTTGCATGACAATGTAGAGCAAGAAACCATTCAGCAGCAGAGAAATAAGTGCCCCCTCAAAAACACCCACCTACCCACATACAAACTTTGCTGTACTTCATAAAATACACTTCTCTGTTCTAATCCCACTTTATGGCTCATTATGGTTCATTGTAACCCTCTTTCATGTATTCTTTTCAGACTGGAAAACAAAGCAGGGCATGCTTAATATGCAGGGACTGCTTCTGCTCCTGTTGAAGGGGTTGAGGTTTTAACAGCAGTGGAAGCAAGTTTTTGAAAAGTACATTACGTTACATGAGAAATACCTGTACAGGACTGTTGACTGAACAGCTACTGAATCAATTATATATGTAGATTAATCTTTGATGGTGAGTGAGGTAGATGTGGACATATGTTGGATTCATTTCAGGCACGTTAGTTTGTACATTTTAATTCATGCTGTCAGTCAGCTCCTCGATCACACCTTTTTGCCATTGCAGTGAAAGGGTGAGCAGTATGGAGTCTGCTATTTGACAAAACAGTAAGTGCATCTCTGACGCCTTGCTATCAGATCAAAAAGGTCATGATCACATGATACAAAATATTGGTATGCTATAAATTCAGACTACTGGTTCAAATTTGTTCAAAAATGTGGATGGATTAACTTTTTGCCAATAGATTCTCTGACAGATCAGATATCACCAGTCCTGCAGCAGCTGGCACAAAGCCATCATAAGAGCATAAACGTGACATAAAGTCTATATTGGGTGATGTGGCTCATTTAACAGAAAGGCACTTTGATCCATATAATATTTGTATGGCTGAATGATTTGGAAGTGCAACAGACTCAGTATTAGTCATGGAACTGCAGCTTGTCTTCCTGCAGTAAAAAAAACCAAAACACAAAGGGAGTAAATCAGATACTATCATGTCCTGGAAGACAAACGGCATGCTACCTCTACATCACACTGCAGCTGGCAGCTCACTGGGAGAACATTCACCAAACAACAGCAGCTGTGCAGGGCTGCCCGACATTGATTTGCCCCAGTTGCTGAAGGTGATTGATGCCCGTTCAACTCAGTGGAAGCAACTTATTTGCTAATTAGTTCCTCTTTTCAGAACATTTACAGAGTGCATATTTGCAATGACGTGCTTCATGGGAATAAATTTCCATGGATTGGCTTTGATTCTTCGTCACTGCTACTCAACATAAATAGAATGATATGTCTTTACGGACACTTCCTCTCCACCTAAGAACTGAATGCTGACTCTTCTTTAATTTCTATTTGATGAGACACTCATGATTAATACATTGTGTTATTCTTGTTTCCCATGTATTATTGCTTGCATCAGAGATAGACCCCAGGCCCCAAGAATGTGACTGGGGTCCTTATTTGCCGAGGGGCTTATAGAAGTAAACACAATCAATAGAAAATTGAAATAGAGGAGTCATTTGTCTTTCCCACATCACAGTTTCCAAACTAGAAGGTTTAGATCAAACTGACGTGGTCATCTGTCATGTGAATACACCCATGCTGAAAAAATAACATGGACTGATGATAATGAGACAGACATTCAGAAATATTATCACATGTGGGCTGCTTCAGGAGTACAAGGTGAACAGGAATGGTTCAAAACCAAAAAATCACAGGAGTGATTTTGATGAAAGACCACTTGTGGCACAAAATTGGAATAAGACAACAGAACAGATGATGAGACATAACTTTCCTGGACAAAATGTGAAATTGTAAGAGCACCCTGATGGGACAGATACAGGGTCCTGCATTTTGCAAGGTAAATTAAAAGAGGAGAACAGCTGGGCAAAATTGCCCATTATTTAACAGTAAAGAAAAATTAATATTTTTCCATTCTGACATTTCAAATGATATGCCTAGTTCTTAATTACTTAACTGCTGTCTACTTTTATAATTAGTTCTTAATTGTCAGAAAGTATACCCGGGTAGGCAAACAGAATTAAACATTTTTTTGCCACTTTTATGGAGTGGAAGGTTGTATCTACAGTATTAATAAAAACCTAAGAGAGATAAATAATATTAATTGTGCCTTTTTTAAAAGTGAATTACTGAGTCACATTTTTTGTTGCTTTGCTTGTTTCATTATATGAGTATTTAGATTCTTATTTTCAAAGGAGCATGAATGCAAAATTAGCATCTTTTTTTTCTGCTGTTTATTGAAATTTCTCATTTATATTCAAAACTTGCAAGTGACAACTGGTGTTAGCTAAATTAATAGGTAACTTGGCAAGTGAATATTTGACAAACTGCTTTGAGAAGTGTGAAATATCTCTTTCTCCAGATGTGGTGAAAAAATTAACTGAGTACATACCTGGAAAAATTATGATTAAATAGAAGAGTATGTGAAACTTTTAGAGATAATGATCGAACACAGGATTTTCTGACAGAAACAATAGTCTCATATCTCCTGTCATGAGTAAAATATATTTTATAAAGTACAAATATTGGTCAAATACTAACAAGCTTTTAGGAAGTTCATAGTTCATAAAGAACCATGAGTTTCTCTTGCACACTGCATTATTTTGAGTTTAACAATAAAATATCTCTCTAGTCTAAAAATTTAGAAGGAAATACTTGCAAAGTGGTAACACTTTCCGACATTTCCTACCTTTACTGTCAAACATATAAAGGTAATAACAATATGTTACACTACTTATTCTTGCCATGGGCAAGGACACCTCCCACTAATCCAGGTTGCTCAAAGCCCCATCCACCCTGGCCTTGAACACTTCCAGGGATGAGGCATCCACAGCTTCCCTGGGCAACCTGTTCCAGTGCCTCACCACCCTCAGAGTGAAAAATTTCTTCCTAATATCTCATCTAAATCTACCCTTTTCCAGTTTGAAGCCATTACCCCTTGTCCTGTCACTAAATGCCCTTGTAAAAAGTCTCTCTCCAGCCTTCTTATAGGCACCCTTCATATACTGAAAAGTTGCTATAAGGTCTCCCCAGATTTTTCTCTTCTCCAGCCTGAACAACCCCAACTCTCTCAGCCTGTCTTCGTAGGAGAGGTGCTCCAGCCCTCTGATCATCTTCGTGGCCCTCCTCTGGACTTGCTCCAACAGGTTCATGTCCTTCTTATGTTGAGGGCTCCAGAGCTGGACTCAGTATTCCAGGTGGGGTTTCACGAGAGCAGACTAGAGGGGAAGAATCACCTCCCTTGACCTGCTGGCCACGCTTCTTTTGATGCAGCCCAGGATATGGTTGGCCTTTTGGGTTGTGAGTGTACATTGACGGCTCATGTCGAGTTTCTCATCAACCAACGCCCCCAAGTCCTTCTCCTCAGTGCAGCTCTCAATCCATTCTCTGCCCAGCCTGTATTTGTGCTTGGGATTGCCCTGATGCACGTGCAGGACCGACCTTGCACTTGACCTGGTTGAACTTCATGAGGTTTGCACAGGCCCACCTCTCGAGCCTGTCCAGGTCCCTCTGGATGACATCCGTCTCCCCAGCATGTCAACCGCGCCACACAGCTTGGTGGTGTTGACAAATCTCCTGAGGGTGCACTCAATCCTACTGTCCATATCACCGACAAAGATGTTAAAAGATATTAAAAGAGGGCCAAGCCAGGTATGAATAAGAAGATAAAATAGGTTTAGTTGTTGTTGGGTTTGGGGGTTTTTTTGCTACAAATTAGAGTAAGTAGCACTGAGATAGGTATGTTAAGAAGTATTTAGAGGTTTTTTTCCAAAATTTAGAGCAGTTCCTTTTCTGGATGCAGAAACACACACAAAGAGCTATCTCTATTATAAAGCAGATAAGCCCAGTTCCAGTACTTTTCTAAATAGCAAAGCAAGCACCAGCTTTGACTTGCAATCAAAACAGCATACTTCCTGGTAGGGTTGCTAACCATGGAAATATGACATGGTTCTAGGCAGTTTTGCCTATTGTCACAGTGGCTGACAAGTCTGAGTGTGATCTGCTCTACCTTCTTTTGTAGCTGAGCCTTTTGATATACTTGGTAGTGGAAGCTGCTGTAGTGATCAGCAGTGTCTGGCAGTGGGCAACAGAAGACTCTCAAGTGAGGAAAAACATAGAAAAAAGTATTATACAGAGACAATTGCATAATATTCATCGACAGTAAACTTCACTGAGGTCAAATTTGTGTGATATGAGAGATCCATTTGACCAAGTCTGTGCTGTCCTATGCCTTGGACAATATTAAGTTACTGAATTACAACATATGAACTCATCTATAAGCAACTTTTACATTAAGATTTGCATTGCAAGTACAGCTATGTGTAGAGAAATAATCTGCTCTTGCGAATATTTTTGGAGGACAGTCATCAAAATCCATGTACTTTCATCCTCAGGTTGCAATCCAAGGACAGGACAAAAGGTAGCAGTAGTAGAACTTATACTGAATTTTCTAAAAAAACCCAAAAATAAAAATCAATGACAAATTTTACATTTGAATTTTGCGACAGTATCTGCTGGATTTCAGAAGGGGCTTTCCCCAGGCCAGGGAGGAGTCTGGTTTCTGCCCCAGATCTCAGCTTGTGGGCAGAAACATTTGGAGGGTGCAACAGATCTGAAGAATCTGCAAGGGGAAGGTGGAAAACCATCACCATTGCTGCGTGTTGCAAAACATGGCTACCAAAGCATCCATTCCAACAAGCACTGAAAGCTTCCAAAGAAACTGAAAAAAATCTTGCTTTCAGTCTTGACAAGATTAAAATCAGTTTTCAAAATGAAATTTCCAGCTATTCAGCTTTCAGTTAGTCTACTCTAGTCAAGACATAACAACTGTCACTTCCAGTTTTGGGCTCCCCAGTTCAAGAGGGACAAGGAACTGCT